>JANAVB010035617.1:7849003-7971929 GCA_029216955.1 Iris pallida
AATACATACAACTTAAAACACTTTGGCCTTCCTCATCATTGTTCAGGCAGCAGAGACGAATGCTTGCCCTGCCTGCTTATTCTGAAGAATCCCCATAGTACACGAACAATGTTCACCTTTCATACCAACTAATAAAGAATTGAAGGAAGCACTTTGCGACTACCCCGCCTAATTTTCCACGAACAAACTACACAAGACCAGCACATCACTTGATGCATGAGCTAAATTCGCCCCTAAAGGGAAAAGAAAAGGAAGAAAAAAACAAACAAAATGCAGCACAAGCCTGTCCTTATCTACAGCAGAATGAAGAATCTGTCCAATCACAAACGTGGGAGAAAAAATTTCCGACGGTAGTAATACCTTCCCCTGTGTGATGGTTGGTAGTGAAACACTGGAGATCCCGGAGTCACCAAGCTGTGTTTTACTAATTACAGTCTAATCCACATTCCTCCAGAAGCGGACCATCTGATTTTGCCAGGAAAGGATCGATTCGCACCCACAAGAGGGAGAAGATGGAGGCAAGGAGGATAGACCAGACAATGATGATAGTCGGTGTTCTGTTCTGCCTGCCAACAAGACCTTTCAGGAAAGGGTAGAGATGAACAATGACCCAGAATGCAAAGAAGAGCTTCCCAAAGAGTGGCCCCCATGATTCATATCCGTTGTTAATGGCATTGGAAATTCCAGCAACCACACCAATTATATTGAACACAAGCAGCGTGGTAGGGGGTATGAGCAATGTGGTCCACTTGAATGTGTAGAGCTCCGAAAACTCTTCATCGTCTCCAGCCTTGGACGTGACCGTAAAGTTTGTGTCGATACCAGCAAGGACCTTCAAGAGCCCCTGAAACACCGCAAAGAGATGCGAAGAGACGCCTCCAATAACCCAAAATTGCTCATTTCTCCACCAGTCATCAATCCCAGTGCCACTCCATCTCATTTCCAGAATACTCGTTGCAAAGATGCAAATGAAAAGCGACATAAACCACAAGCTGGCAACGTTGCTAAGCTGCAGAGACGGCAAAAGTTCAATTATCAACAATCACACGTAAGTAATAGCTTGGGAAAAAGAGAGAAATATATGATCGTACCTCTGGAGTGATAAATTTCCCAGTGAGCAAACAAACGGCAGGCAAGGTACAATACGCTAACAGGGGAATTGATGTAAATGGATATACAACAGAATTTATGTACGATAGCCGCTCTAGCCACTTTAGCCCACCTCCATACCCATACCATAGAGGACAGTGTCTGCTCGCGAAAATTTCCACAGATCCAAGAGCCCATCGAAGGACCTGGTGAAGACGATCAGAAAGATTGAGCGGTGCAGAACCTTTAAAAGCAGGCCTTTCTGGTACGCAATAGATCGAACGCCACCCATGGCAGTGCATTTTGAAACCAGTCAATATATCTTCTGTTACAGAACCATAGATCCAACCAATCTGGAGATAGAAGATTCAGTTAGAACAAAATTTCAAGTTAAAACAACATACTTCAAGTCACTGGAGCTTTGTCGAAGAATGTACTTACCTCTTTTCCCCAGTCTGTCTTCTCTTCATAACCACAACTAATGACATGAACAGCTTCCTTTAATAGTGATGCTGGAGTAGCACTTTTCAGTGTCCCACCATTCTCAAGCAAAGTAGAAGCAACAAAAACAGGAGATTGACCAAACTTCTTCTCCAGCTTTGTTGCAGACATCAGTGTTGACTTCTCACTCTCAATTCCTGTGAATGCACTTTGCGAAGTCAGTAACATGGTAACTTGCTTACGAGAAAGGAACAAATTAAGAACATGCCCATTTTGTTCAAAACAAACAAAGAGGGATATTCAAATATGAGATCTTTGATGGTCAGAATTGGGCAAGAGTAGGGTAAAGGAGAGCTCTTCATGAATTGCATGCATGTCAAGCATAGAAATAATGTTTCAAGAGACCATTACAGATTTTATCCTAAATTTTTGGGTTCAGCTATTTGAATTCATTTGTTCCTTTCAGTTCTGTTAAAGGCCATTCAAGTTGTAACATTAACATAAAAACATATCCTTTATTATGGCCTCAATACAAGTTCGTTTAGGCCTACCCTAGTTCTCATTCTAACACATCTACTGGTGTCTATGTTGCACATGTCCAAGACTCCAAATCACCTGAGACGATTTTATCTCATCTTATCCTCAATTGGTCTGTCACCCGTCCCCTCATTTCTTATAATATATTTCAATTCACAAAAGCATTCTTTGCCATATTCTAATGAAACTTAAGGCTGCATTTGGCGAAGCATTAAGGTCTAAGCAACTACTCACCTTTACTTGGGGAAACAAATTCCTTCGAACTATGAAGTGTTTGGTTAGGGATTTGAAATGATACATCTCACTATAGACAACTGCTATTTTTGCATACTTTCTTTCTTTGCTGCCCCTTTTCAGAAATAACACTGGAAAAAGGGAGAATTTGTAAAGACATGCTAAATGGCAGTTAAAACTGCATTAACCCGTGGGCTAAATTTACAAATACTTCTCCTAAGTCCTGACATTGAGTATTCAGCAATGTGTTTAGTGCCAAGTACTAATGGCTTTATCTCGTTATCAAACACTACCTAAGAGCTTAAGGATATATTCAATCTCAGAGCCATAAAGCAAGTCATGGATTAGTGCACCACTGGAACCATCAACATTTGGGGAGGGTATTGCTGCATATTCAATTTTGCTGCATATTCAATTTGTTACACAAATTAAATAAAGTTGTTTCCCAGCTTGCCCTACTCCTGATACAATTAATTGTTGTCAAAAGCTGAGGCAAGTTTGGTTTCTGTGTGGTTGACTATGACTTGAACAATACGAAACTTTCTAATTTCCAGAATGCCCATTTCATAAATTGATTATCTGCTCCTCAGGTAATCACCGAGCAAAATGGAGGGAGTATATGAATGTTATGTGTGTGGGGTTGACATGACTTGCATATTTGAAATCTAAGAGTGGCCCTCAAGAACAAGAATAGTGAGGTAGTCAACTGTACTTAAAAACTGAAAGTTCCATTTCTGCCACTTTTTGTAGTGTAGTAACCATCAAGCATCACAAGAATAAAATGGCGTGATCTATCAATCAACTTGGAAAGAGAATGTTACCTTCAATGCCCTCTTCTATTCCCTCCAGTGCAAACACGGGTGCTCCGTTTTCTCCTCTCCTGGAACTCTTAGTTTTCTTATCCTGCTTGGGCTTTGTCGTCTTCTTCTTCTTCCTCCCAGTAAAACAGCATCCACAGCACATCCATTTTGGTAAGCAGTTGCAAGTCCTTGTAGGCGGCTTCTTTGTCTTAGGAGCATCAAACCCATAGAGAGCCTGCCTTCGGAAGACGCATCCAGTTCCAACATAAATTGGTCCTTGAATCCCATCCAAACCTTTCATGTTGATCTGCAGTAGGGTGTTCAGTATTAATTTTTAGCATGGTGCATAAAATTGAAGAAAGTACAGGTAAATCACAAAGGAGATATTCTTTTGCTTACATCAAAGAAAACAACATTGCGATTAGCATATCTGTCGTGTCGATCAATTCCATCAAACCTTTGAGGAAATTGCACATAGCACACTTTCTTTCCTACAAGTGGATCCATCATGAAGCACATGGATTCCCTAATTGCCTTGCTGTTGTTAAAGTAATGATCACAATCCAAGTTCAGCATATAAGGGGCATTTGTAAGTACAGCAGAGACTCTAACCTGTCAAAGTACAACATAATATAAATGTTAGAATCATCAAGTCGGTCCAAAATGGAGAAGGGAGAGAGGGGGTGGGGGATTATTAATAAAATGTAATGGATCTTTCTATACCAGGGCATTCATAGCACCAGCCTTCTTGTGGTGATTGAACCCGGGCCTTTTTTCCCTAGAGACGTAAACCAGACGTGGTAGTTCATTTCCATCCATATCATGGCCTCCGCTTTGACCCAGAAAGACCTTATAGTTCAGACAGAATTGAAAAAAAAAAAAAAAAAAAAAAAAATAGTTTCAAAACCCAGGCAAGTGAAAGAGTTATTTATGTCATATATAAGGGAAGCAACATTTTTCACAATTTGAAATGCTGACCTGAATCATGCCAGGATGATCACGGACATTATTCCCAGGCCATGGGGTGCCATCCTGCATGGTCCAACCTTCTTCTGGAACTTTCTGAGCTTTAGCCACCAAAGCATTGATCCGTACTTTAAATTCCTCGTACTCTCTCTGCAAGAGGTTCGAACTCAGTTTGTGGAATGAACACAAATTTTTAATTTAGAAATTTACTAAAAGTTGAAAAGAATAGCAAGCTCATCTATTCACCTTCATCGCTCTTCGTTCCTTAACAAAAGATGGCAAGACCTTATCTTTTAGATAGTCCATCTTCTGTTGGAAATAAAACTCTGGTGCCCGTGGCTCAACGCTGAACTTCTTGCAAAATGGAACCCACTTTTTAGCAAATTCAGATGTTTCTGATAATGCCTCAAATGTCAACATTGCAGCACCATCATCAGAGACATAGCAGGAGACTTTGTCAACTGGGTAATCAACTGCCAGAATGGAGAGTACAGTATTTGCTGTGACCAAAGGGGGTTCCTTCAAAGGATCCACTGTACTCACAAATATATCAACCGGAGCTAGTTGGGAAGGTTGTCCCTCCTTGTCATACCTAAATCCAGAGAAGAAGTAGTTAAGACCAACTCCGTAGTTTAGAAGAGAAACTCTGGTGCCAACTTTAAGTTACCGTAAGTTCAGTCTGTCGAGATAAGTTTCCCTTTCAATTGGAAGCCACTTGGGGAACTGATCAAGAATCCATGAACACGCAAACCAAATTTCACAAATCACAGATATAAGCCACAACACGAACGCATCAGGCACTGGATGTGTGACTCGGTAGTGAAAGAAGAATCCAAGAACCACCAGTCGGATTATTATAATCATTCTATACGGGTTGATTTGACTAGATGGAAGAGGCATCTTTCTTGACAACGGTTGCCTAGCTTCATCCATACTGGTGACAAAATCATGAAGAAAAACATTAAGTAAGAAGGAACAAACTTAAAACATTCGAGGTAACTAACCCATCACAAAAATGCACATGTGCCTAACCAAATTATTCGATACCAGCACATAAACGACCAAAGAATATATAACTAGTAGAAGGGGGCCAGGGTCCCTCACCAGGACTAGCACTGTCTTGATAGCATTTGAAGCCATATCACTGCAATGAACAAGATGTGGATCTACATTCTCTCTCTCTATTTAATATGTTTTTTTCCCTCTTTATGATCTAAGAGTCGAAACTCAATTACCCTAATGATAAGCAGTCAACAATGTCTCAGATATCTGATTGGACGTAAAACATAATTTCCTTAAACAGATTTTTCTTATCCGGTGTTGCTATTGTCGGTATATTAAGCCCATAATTCCATGATTCTTTTATACACAACAAACTAGATGAAGTTGCCTACAGAGGGTGCAACTCAAATCATGAAAAACCATAAAAGACCTAGAAGTCTTTCATTGTATTAGAATGAAAGGAGAGGAACCATTCCAGGGGCAAAGAGTGATGAAATTGAAGAAAACATTGGCTGGACTAAATTCACTAGCAGGAACTTGCATGGTTGTACTTGACACCAAGCTATGCAGAAACCAAAGTTATAATACGATAGCTACCCTATAGACTATCCAAAGTCAGTAGGTTCTCCGCAATCATCATATCAAGATAGTAAAGGTAAAGATGAACAAGGTCGACAGCTTGAAACAATTTTTACGCATATGTCCGTCCGTCCATCTAGCCCTTTGCATTGTTGAAAGAAGAGGAATAGAAAGTGCGTTGGGGGGTGGGGGCGCTTACAATGGCAAATCGGGGCTGTCGTCGTCGTTATCCCAATCTTTGCCCCCATTGTCATTCCTGGCCATCTGTAGCTTGTCTTGCTTCTGCTTCCAACTCTCCATCCTCTCCTTCCAAGCGACGCTTCCGTAGCCGTAAGCAGCAAGATCCTTGGACGGATCCATAGATCTGGGATGCACTGCAAAGGAAGGAACAAGTAGTAGTTTAGCAGTGATTAGAAGAAAAGGGGATCTAAAAGGAAAAATTGAACTGTAGATCCAAGTAAGCAAGCTAAGCACCTGCTTGATTGGGATCTGCAAAGGGGAGTGGATGGATCCTCTTCCCTCCACCACCACCACCACCACCACCTCCCATGTAAGAAGGCACAAGAGCGTGCTGCTCGGGAGGGATGTCGTCGTCGACCATTTGTCCATTGGTGAGGAGTGGGACATGGGGCATGCCGTGGAGCACATCCATGTCGGAATCCCCTCCTCCACCTCCACCTCCTCCTCTCCCGTAGCTCATGTGACCCTGCAGCATAGACTCTGCAATATAGTGTCCGTCATGCTGCTGCTGCTGCTGATGCCTGTTCCTGGCGGCGGCGGCTGCTGCAGCGGCGGCGGCGGCGAAAGCAAACTCGTTCTCGAGATCATCAGTGTCGTCCTCGTCGTCGTCTCCGGCCACCCGAGGGCATCCTTTGAGCCTCTTGAACCTGGTCTTGCACTGGGGGCAGACCTGGCTGCCCTCCTTGCGCTCGTAGTCGTAGCAGGTGCGGCAGACGGGGAAGGCGCACTCGTTGCAGGCCACGAAGAGCTCCCTCCCGTCGGCGCTGAGGCCCACGTCGTCCCCGCAAATCTGGCAGATCTGCCCGCTCATCTGCTGGAGGGGCCTCGGGTTCGACTCGCTTCCGACTCCGTCGCGCCGGATCACCACCAGCTCGTTCCGGTTGTGGGACCCGGCAACGAGCCCCGCACTAGCCTCCATCTCTCTAGAGAGATCTCTCTCTCTCTCTCTCTCTCGGCAGCCAGGCACCTCTGTTTCCCTCTTCTTCTCCCCTTCTTCTCCCTCTTTGTGACTGTGTCCCCTCTTATTATTCCTTTCTTCTTGGCCCCAGCCACTTAATAATAATAACAATATTTTATTTATTTATTTATTAATAAAGGAGAGAGAGAAAAAGAAATAATGCCAACTACTGTCAACTCAGTAATAATAGACTAGAAACAGATCTCATCTTCTTGCTCAAGCTCCTTCCTTCCTTGACTTTATAATGAATGAGATCATCATAAATTAATGGTAAAAAATATAAAAATTATATAATAATATAATAATAAATAGAGATAGAGGAGGGAGATGAATATAGATATTGCTAGAAGAAACTGATTGATGTTTGTTTGTATGGTTTGTGTTTGGCTGTGCTGAGCTGTCAACAACTAAGCACTAATAAGCTGTCGGTCGCTCGTTCCTTTTCTCGCTTCTTCCTTCCTCTTTCTTACTGCCTACTATCCTCTGCCGACACTACGTGGTAATAACCCTTCTCCTTTCTTTCTCTCTCTCTCTCTCTTCTATTATATTATTATAGTCAATTGTGATTAGCGTAACTGTAACTATCATCATTCATTCAATTATATTATTTCATAATAATTGGTAACAAAAAGACATGGGAGTGAGCGGAGATGGTATTCATTGAACTGGTCCTGGATGTAACAGCGGCATTCCTGCGTAGCGTATTCACCTCTCACCCACATGGACGTACATGAAAAGAGACGGACGATATCACTCATCGGGGTTAGACTTCAAGGTGGTGACCGGACCGGACCGGACCGGATCGGACCGGACAGCTAGAGTTAATCGATTTTGATCAAATCTGAGCCAAATTGGGCTTAGTCGAAAAAGGAGACGGTCGGGCGGCCCGGACCAGAATCTTGAAAGACCAAATCTAGCTTCGATTCGAATCCGGATTGGAGGTAAGCCAGTCGAAGGTCGAGCCTGTGTTGGTCCGATTTACATTAATAAATCACTCAAGTGATAAGGAATTGAATGAAGAAAATAAGAAAATGAAAGTAAAATTTTATTAATTTGTTTAGACTAAAATTTTTGATATAACAATTATTTTTATAAATTTAAAAAAATGATAGTAAAAATAAGTTTATTTACATTTTTTTATATAAAATTTTTAAGCCTTCGGTCATATGTCCAGTTTATTGTTCACCTCATTGACATTTTCCTCCAGTATGGTTGTCCAAAGTAAGAAACTGAAAGTCCGCTTCATTAATGTCGGCATCTTCATCTCTTAAATGTTGAATTCGTTTTTTCGTACCAATCCAATCTTGAACGCAAATGCAGGCTTCCAAAATATATGGCAGCATCATATTTATCTTCTTACTTAGCATTCTTAAGCCTGCACTAAAATAAAATTTTGATGCAAACGTGGACACTGGGACCATTATATGATAAAAAAAATTCGTATGTTTTCTACCATTCTAAAATTGAAAAATACGATCCAAAATCATCATCATCATAATAGTTTAAATACAATGACAATTCTTGAGTTGGTAGAAAAAAATTATTTTTATTTCTTCATTTGTAGTATACTCTTAACATTAGATAACTTAAACATTAAAGTAGAGCTAATACTAGCTTGAGTAGTTGTACCGGGTCGGCTCAGTACAACTTTTTTTAATATAAAGTAATTAGAGTATCTAAATTTTCTTTAATTTCTACTTTAAGCTACCTACCTCAACGTTCATATTATCATGATAATCATATAAAAATATAATTACACCATCTAATTTAATTTTGCATCAAAAACTATAGTCAAATAATATAAAAGAGGTATATTATGCCAATATGATAGAAATTTTAGTTCTATTTTCGAAACAACATAATTAAAACCAGGAGTATTTCTATATATTTGTAAATAAATGAGACATGTTAATAATTCTTGTTAAAACTAAAGAAAAAATTGGATCATAAACTCCGGATGAAATACATGTAGCATTGCAAAACAATTCTAAAAATTCATAAGTTGAAGTAGCAACTAACAAATCATTCTTAGTTATTTGAAAATAAAAACTTGGATTAACATTACTATAACATGTAATAACATCTCCAAAATTTAATACAATATTTCAATATCAAACAAATAGAATTCTATCTATGTGGTGCATCCATAACAAATCTCCTAAATATCAAACTATATTGTCCACGTAATATTTTATACTCTTCTTGCCTACTTGTAGAAGTGTTCAAACTAGTTAGACATGATCTAATATTTTTTTAATTTGCTTAAAAAAATTGAAAACATTCTTGTACAATTAAATTAATAATATGACAAGCACATCTTATACAAAAAATAGTCCTTCTAGTAGAGGCAAAATTTGAGATTTTAAAAATACTAACACAAGAAGTGTTATTTTTAGCATTATAAAAAAAAGTCCAGCGTTTGTAGCTCATGTGGAAAGTTGCGTAGACAATAGGGGGCCCGTCATGGTTCGAGTCTCCCAACTGTAAGGACGTGTATGTGTGTGTTGGTTGTAATATAAATATATAATTTTTTATTGTTAATATTATATTCACTTAAAACTTATATTATTGCTCCACCGATTGCAGAGCTAGTATGTAGAAGTTTCAACAGTCTTAGACAAATAATTTATTTTGCATCTATATAATGTGTCGTGATACAAGAAAAAGGGTTACTATTTTTACTAGTCCATATATCAGAGGTTAAAATAAATTACTTGTTGTGAAAATAAGAGAGAAAGAGAAGAATATTGGTGTCATGCCCCGCTCCCGTAGGAGCGATCGTCCTCACTAAGGCGTGATGCCGCACGAGCCTAGATTGCGCTCGTACAAGGCAGGTTCCATAACGGCCGATTTACAGCGACGGGGTCGTCACACCGAAGTCCCAAGCAGATACATTGAATACGCAACAGAAATTAGAACAAGAACACATGAACACAAGTCATTCAAAAGAAGCTCTTTATTGATATTGAATACAAGATTACATTTGTGGGCGCAAGGCCAAATTACAGGTTTCTCGTGCTCACTTTTCTCTCATTTACAAGTCACTCTGCTCTCTCTCATCTCTCGATTACAATGCTTGAGCCAGCGAAAGCTTCGAAAGGCGATGTCCATACATTATGTCCTGTATAAGTATTCAATCTACGCGGCCGTACACTTCGAATCGCCAAGGAACTCCGTGCCTCGACGCATCCAAGCGAGCTCCGCACCACGAGCTTCTACCTGTGCCTGCACATGAACACTGTGTAGGTGTCAGTACTCAACTGTACTGGTGGAGTGAGCTCCTCGCCTACCCATACATAACCGACACGTTCATTTACTTTGTGCATTACAAGTCCCTTTCGATTGTCTTTCTAATCTTGCCTTAGGATCCATTTTAGAACAAGACGTCTCGGCCTATACTTAACAATACAATGACATGGTCGTGCAACGACAGGGTCGTGCCATGCCAACGTGTGTTTCGATCGAGGCAGTGCCTCATCGCTTTGTACTCGATTAAACTTTAATTCGGGACGGCAGGGTCATACCGTAACTTTAACTTGATCTCGTGCCAGTGACATCAAGGGGTCGACTTGTACAGGTCGTGCCCTTAGACTTTGTCCAGACTTGTCCGTGCTTCAAGATGAGGTCATGCCTAACGACTCCTTGACTTAGCCAACTTTACATTACGGTCCTTTCGACTTAAAGCGATGGCACTCGACTTAACTTATGCAAACTTAGGCCAACAATGCCGATACGCGAAAGCTAATACGCGAATGCCAATATTGATACGCGAAAGCCTTGCTTAGTGCCGAAGCACGTGTCTCGCTGACATAAGCTATAACTCATTCCTTCCGTGATGATACAAGGCGGGCACTAACGGGATTACATCTTGCTAGACTGTCTCATGATTCGACCGACGCCGTGCTAGTACTTGACGCTATCCAAAGGCAAACACGCGGATTGTCGCTCTTGCCTGTTAGGGTTATATACTAAAAGCATCACTTTTGTAGTAACCTTATTTCCTTAAATTTTGAATGAGAATCATATGAGCAAATGTTTGCATATTATATTTGTTGCAAGTGTTAATAGAAATGTCTGATATTCTATATTGTAGATAATATGGTGTGTGGTGTCACATAGAAGATCATATTATCAGTTTTCTGTGGAGTATATAAATAGTTCACAACCTAGATGGACTTGGACAATCTATTGGAAAGGTTGTAATGTAATCTGGTATTAGTCTATCTTGACTATAGGTTTACACTAGTATACTTTGTGTGTATTGAACAGGACCACTTGAGGTTGTTCTCTTTGTACTGACTACATAAGAGAACAAACACCTCTGTTATTATGGATGCTTGTGCTCTTAATTCGGATATAATAACGGACATGTATATGTAGTGTGCATTACTTTGACTCATAAAAGAGTAAGATTCATTATGGATCAACAACCTCTATGAATTGGGTAATAACATTGTATGTATGATGGGCTGTTGATTATAAACGGAATCTATGTCCCAATACATCGGGTTGATGATGTCCTCTTAAAGAGCTCATAAGGATTGTCATGTAAACCCTGCAGGTGGATTATATCCGACATGACAAATAAAGTTGAGCGGTACTACTTAAGGATAAAAGATGTCGAATCAATATAGTTGTCAGTAACTTAATTTGATCGACGGACATACGATATCTTAACATGGGGAGCCAAACGAGCATATAATAAAAGGAGCTCACAAACATAATTTGGGATTAGGGAGGTAGTGCAACAATAGCTCATTAGTTGACCGAGCTATTGTTAATGGGTCTGGATTGTGTGTTCGGGCTGAACACGGGATATCCAGATCCGTTAGGAGGTCTAACCCTAATTTTTCCTCATGGTCCCTGCCGTAGCCTATATATATCCTCTATTCTCTGGCTGCCAGATTACTGATCAAAAATTTGAATTTTTTTCTAAATTCGTGATTCACGTAAGGAAAGAAAGAGAGGGCTGCCAAGGAGAAGAAAAGGTTGGGAGATCGTCGCCCACACGACGTCCAACTCGAGGAAGGAATACGTGCAGAAGATCTTGGGATCGTCCGCTCGAGATTGCCAGGAATTACTTGTCTCCTTTCCGCCGCAGGTATAATTCGTGAACCCTAGTTTCCGCCTATGAAGGGTTAGAACACGTATTAGATCTGTTTAACTTTCTATCGATCAATACGCACACCAAAGAAAGGGTCCTGGGAATCCCCAGTTCTATCAATTGGTATCAGTGCCAGGTTGGATCTACGTATTGATTGATACGTCCATGTTGTCCAATAAAACCTGCGCTGTATAATAGTCGGTAGATGTAGATCTATTTTAACTCGGTTTTGCAGGCATCTTAGATCCAACTATTATGGTCCAATGCATGTTTTTTTGATTGTGTTGTTTAAACCACGGACATGTCGTAGATGTTGTTGTTGCTGTGGATGTAATTAAAATCACGAGGGTTGATCGTGCTTATTATTTTATTTTTTCAATCTAGATTATGTGTAAATTTCTTCGGGAGGCATAGGATTGATGTAATTTTAATTATTTTTGATCAATCGTGATGGCGGTGGTGGCTGTTTCTGAAGCCGGACGAGATGTTGGTTTTAAGCAGTCCAGAGGCAGACAGATGATTTTCGATGAAGGAATCGACAGCCAAAACCTAAAAAAAAATCGGGGCGCTGCCGAACCCCGCGACCTGACCGGGCAGGTCGAACCCCGTATAGATCTGCGCAGCGCCATATTTTGGATTCGGATAGTTGAGGGCGGAGCAGCAAAGATGACCATAATAGTTGGATATTTTCTCTTATTTTTGTCATTTTGCTTTTTCTGATTATTCATGTTTATTATTGTGTGGTTGTTTTTTTTTGAAAAACCAAGCCTACATTAATAATGGACAACATGGACATAATAGCAACTAGTAGAAAAACCCTTATTGTTAAATAAATAAGTGGGAGAGGATTTTTATTTAGTATAAATCCTATGGTCTCCATTACTGGTTTGTAGGTGATGTAATTATACTTGCGTGTTGGCTTTAGTACTTTCCTCCATATCGGATGAGTATAATTATGGATCACCAGTACAAACTTCCTTAGGGATAATTGTAGAAAGTTACCTAGTATGTGTTCACTTCTCCATCTGAAGGAACTCATTACAAGGTAATGGACTTAGTATTAAGTAATGGTATACACTTAGATACAAATAATGGTATCCTCCCCATCGGAGTCACTGCTATTATTTGTATGACCAGAGCAAGACCAGCATATTAATTTTATTTGTCATAAAGTTATATTGACATGATAGTAAAATCTACTTGAATAAAGTTGAATTTGTATACGTCCACACTATCGTGGCATGCTAAATTCATGGTGTTCAAGGTATTGGTGAATTTCTTATTATTGTTTTGAGGGAATCAATATTTAGTTAATTCAAAAAGTTTTTTTTGTCCTACATAATTTTATTTATGTGATTCTCAGGATTTCAAAAATGGGTTCTTTCAGTCAACTTATGGTGATTCTTAAAGAAAACAAACTTACTGGACCTAATTATATTGACTAGAAACGTAATTTGGACATTGTTCTGACTGCTGAGGAGTACAAATATGTACTTGTTGAGGAATGCCCACCAAAGCCTGATGCTAAATCTGATGAAGAGGTCAAAGAGGCTTATAAGAAGTGAAAAAAGGCAGATGAGATGGCACGGTATTACATTCTGGCATCTATGTCAAATATATTACAACATCAGCATCAGGCAATGGCCACAGCTTATGACATGATGTATAACCTCAAGGAACTCTTCGGACAACAGAGTAGAGCAGCTAGGCAGTTTGCTATGAAATGTTTGATGAATACAAAAATGGCTGAGGGTACACCAGTAAGGGATCATGTTCTCAAGATGATGGGTCATCTGAATGAGATGGAGATCCTTGGAGCTGAAATCGATAGGGAAACCCAGGTCGATATCATTCTCGGGACTCTGCCTAAAAGTTGACAATTTCTGCCTTAATTACAACATGAACAAAAGGTTGTATAGTTTGGCAGAACTTGCAAAAGAGCTACAGGATGCTGAATCTCTCTTTAGGCAGAGTGGTCATATTTTTGTTTATGAAAAGGCTTCTACTTCTAAGCCAAAAGGCGGTAAGAAGAAGAATAACATTCAGAAACCGGCAAACTCAGCAAAGAAGGGCATGGGACCTCAAGGCGCGGTGAAAAAGCCGAAAGGCAAATGTTTCAAGTGCAAAGGGTCAGGACATTGGAAGACTGATTGTCCACTTCTCAAACAAGAAAACAAAGAAGGTATATCTCATTTACTAGTAGTTGAAACATGTTTAGCGGTGTTATCTACCGGCACCTGGTGTGTAGATACAGGAGCCACTAATCATGTCTGCAATACATTACAGGGGTTCCAGGAAACCAGACGGCTCAGTGATGGAGAGATATGCTTGTTCATGGATAATGCTACAAAAGTATTGGTCGTTGCATTAGAAGATGTTACTTTATCTTTTGGTAGAAATAAGTCTTTGACATTGAGAGATTGTCTTTATGCACCTTCACTTAAAAGGAATTTAGTTTCTGTTTCTATGTTAGTTAAGGATGGATATTCAGTTTATTTTAATGACAATATTGTTATTAGAAAGAATAAACATGTTATCTGTTCTGGTGCATTGGTTGATAATTTGTATATTATTAATCCTATTTCGTCCACAATGCAACTTATGGAAATGAATAATATGTCATCTAACTTAAATAAGAGAAAAGAACCTTCTTGTATGAACCAAACATATCTTTGGCACTTGCGATTGGGGCATATTAACCTAAGAAGGATTCAAAGACTGGTTGAAGATGGACCTTTGAGTTCATTGGAAGTGGAGGCAATACCAGTCTGTGAATCCTGCTTGGAAGGTAAAATGACCAAAAGGCCTTTTACGGCAAAGGGGTATAGGGCCAAAGATGTGTTGGAATTGGTTCATTCTGATTTGTGTGGACCCATGACTATCCAAGCTAAAGGTGGCTTTGAATATTTTGTCACATTTATTGATGATTATTCAAGGTATGGATACATTTATTTGATGCACCGTAAGTCTGAGTGCTTTGAGAAATTCAAAGAGTACAAGACTGAAACAGAGAAACGTCATAAAAAATGTATCAAGTCATTACGATCAGATCGTGGTGGCGAGTACCTCTTTCGAGAGTTTAGGGATTATTTATCAGAGGCTGGGATTGCATCCCAATTGACTGCACTTGGAACGCCCCAACAGAATGGTGTAGCCGAAAGAAGGAATAGAACTCTTATGGAGATGGTTAGATCAATGATGAGTTATTCGGATTTGCCAGATTCATTTTGGGGATATGCCTTAGAGACTGCAGCTTATATTTTGAACTTGGTTCCTTCTAAGTCAGTACCTCTTACTCCCACAGAGCTGTGGATTGGGCGTAAGCCTAGTCTGAAACATGTTCGCATTTAGGGTAGTCCAGCACATGTGCTGAATGGGAAAGCAGATAAGTTGGAATCTCATACAGAAGTATGCTACTTTGTAGGCTATCCAAGAGGAACGAAAGGAGGTTTATTTTATAGTCCTAAGGATCAGAAGGTCATTGTTAGCACCAATGCCCGATTCTTAGAGGAAGACTATGTGATGAACCATAAACCCACAAGTAGAGTTGTTCTAGAAGAACTGAGACATGAGACACCAAGTACTTCAGTACCAACAGTACAAAAGGATGAACCATAAATAACTGCACAACGTGTCACAAATGTTACACCACAACCGATAGTGCCTCGTCGTAGTGGGAGGGTTGTGATACAACCTGATAGATATATGTTCTTGGGAGAGTCGTCAGACTTCGCCCCTGAGGAACAAGATTATGATCCCTGTACCTACAATGAAGCACTCCAAGATAAAGATACAGAGTCTTAGCAAAAAGCAATGATATCTGAAATAGAATCTATGGATTCTAATCAGGTCTGGGAGCTTGTAGAACCACCCGTTGGTGTAAAAGCCATTGGATGCAAGTGGGTCTATAACAGAAAAAGAGGATCAGACGGTAAGGTTGAAACCTTCAAAGCTCGGCTTGTAGCAAAAGGTTTTACTCAAAGAGAGGGTATCGATTATGAGGAAACCTTTTCTCCTGTAGCCATGCTTAAGTCTATTCAGATTCTTTTATCTATTGCAGCTCATTTTGATTATGAGATTTGGCAAATGGATGTCAAGACAACTTTCCTTAATGGAAGCCTTGAGGAAGACATCTATATGAAGCAACCAGACGGGTTCATTAAAAAGGGCCAGGAGCATCTTGTTTGTAAGCTCAAGAAGTCCATTTATGGACCTAAGCAAGCTTCCAGATCTTGGAACATATGTTTTGATCAGGTGATAAAATCCTATGGATTTGATCAATGTCAGGATGAATCATGTGTATACAGAAAGTGTGACAGAAACGTGGTGGTGTTTCTAGTACTTTATGTGGATGACATCTTGCTCATTGGAAACAATATGAAGGTATTATCTGATGTAAGGGTATGGTTATCCAAACAGTTTGATATGAAGGACTTGGAAGAAGTAGGTCACATCCTTGGGATCAAAGTTCTATGAGATCGCAAGAAAATGATGTTGGGCTTATCCCAAGCTTCCTATATCGATACTGTACTAACTCGTTTTAGTATACAAAATTCTAAGAAAGGTTTCTTACCTTTTAGACATGGAATTGCTCTATCAAAGGAGTAGTGTCCGAGGACACCTAAAGAGATAGAGAACATGAAGGCAGTTTCTTATGCTTCAGCAGTAGGAAGCTTAATGTATGCAATGCTATGTACGAGACCAGACATCTGCTTTGCCGTAGGCATGGTCAGCAGATATCAGTCTAACCCAGGATAAGAGCACTGGACTGCCGTAAAGTATATTTTGAAGTACTTGAAAAGGACTAAAGAGTATATGTTAGTTTACCAGGCAGATAGTTTAGTTCCCTTGGGGTATACAGACTCAGATTTTCAGTCAGATAGGGATTCTAGGAAATCTACCTCAGGTTATGTGTTTACTTTGGGAGGTGGAGCCATTGTGTGGAGGAGTATCAAGCAAAAATGTATTGCTGATTCCACCATAGAAGCCGAGTATGTGGCAGCCTATGAGGCAGCCAAAGAAGCGGTTTGGCTCAGAAACTTTCTGTTAGACTTGGATGTGGTACCTAGTTTGCCTAAGTCTATTACACTTTATTGTGATAATAGTGGTACAGTTGCAAACTCGAAGGAACCACGAGCCCATAAGACAAGCAAACACATTGAGCACAAGTACCACCTGATACGAGATTTCGTAAAGAAAGAAAAAGTTACCGTGATCAAGATAGCATCAGCCGACAACCTAGCTGATCCCTTTACAAAGAGCTTACCAGCTAAGGCTTTTGACAGTCATGTTGAGGGAATGGGAGTCAGATGTGTAGCAGCATGGCTTTAAGTATAAGTGGGAGATTTGTAACATTATACTGAAAAGTAATGCTTTGAGTATAAGTGGAATATTGTTAGGGTTATATACTAAAAGCATCACTTTTGTAGTAACCTTATTTCTTTAAATTTTGAATGAGAATCATATGGGCAAATGTTTGCATATTGTATTTGTTGCAAGTGTTAATGCAAATGTCTGATATTCTATCTTGTAGATAATATGGTGTGTGGTGTCACATAGAAGATCATATTATCAGTTTCCTATGGAGTATATAAATAGTTCACAACCTAGATGGACTTGGACAATCTATTGAAAAGGTTGTAGTGTAATCTGGTATTAGTCTATCTTGACTATAAGTTTACACTAGTACACTTTGTGTGTATTGAACAGGACCACTTGAGGTTGTTCTCTTCGTACTGACTACATAAGAGAACAAATACCTCTGTTATTATAGATGCTTGTGCTCTTAATCCGGATATAATAACGGACATGTATATGCAGTGTGTATTACTTTGACTCATAAAAGAGTGAGATTCATTATGGATCAATAACCTCTATGAATTGGGTAATAACATTGTATGTATGATGGGCTGTTGATTATAAATGGAATCCATGTCCTGATACATCGGGTTAATGATGTCCTCTTAAGGAGCTCATAAGGATTGTCATGTAAACCCTGCAGGTAGATTATATCCGACATGACAAATAAAGTTGAGCGCTACTACTTAAGGATAAAAGATGTCGAATAAATATAGTTGTCAGTAACTTAATTTGATCGACGGACATACGATATCTTAACATGGGGAGCCAAACGAGCATATAATAAAAGGAGCCCACAAACATAATTTGGGATTAGGGAGGTAGTACAACAATAGCTCATTAGTGGACCGAGCTATTGTTAATGGGCCTGGATTGTGTGTTCGGATTGAACATGGGATATCCAGATCCGTTAGGAGGCCTAACCCTAATTTCTCCTCATGGTCCCTGCCGTAGCCTATATATATCCTCTATTCTCTGGCGGCCAGATTACTGATCAAAAATCTAAAATTTTTTCTAAATTCATGATTCACGTAAGGAGAGAAAGAGAGGACTGCCAAGGAGAAAAAAAGGTTGGGAGATCATCGCCCACACGACGTCTAACTCGAGGAAGGAATACGTGCAGAAGATCTTAGGGTCGTCCGCTCGAGATTGCCAGGAATTACTTGTCTCCTTTCCGCCGCAGGTATAATTCGTGAACCCTAGTTTTCGTCTATGAAGGGTTAGAACACGTATTAGATCTGTTTAACTTTCTATCGATCAATACGCACACCAAAGGAAGGGTCCTGGAAATCCCCAGTTCCATCATTGCCGACCCATCTATAAGAGGTGGTCACTAGCAATGTCAAGCTATCTTGGACTCGGCTAGGCGGGGGTATCAGACTGCCCTTTCATGGGTAGCTAGCCTCGGAAGCGCCGATACTCCCATGCGGTTATCCAGCATCCTTCTTTAAGCCGCACTCGCTTCCTCCGGGCCGAATGATCCCGGCGCTCCGGTAATCATTCGAGAAGACTACACCTTGTCGACAAGTTGTCCAATGACCATGCAAGTCTCAACTCGATCTATCCAGTCCTTCCTTAACATGACCATGCTCTCCTTTTATCTGTCGAGACTTAACGAGACTCCCAAGCTGCGAGACCGATCTCGTGTGTGGGACATATCAAGACTTAGCGAGACTCCCAAGTAGCGGGACCGATCTCGTGTGCGGGACTTATCAAGACTTTTAGCGAGACTCCCAAGTAGCGGGACCGATCTCGACGACAACAAGTCGCGTGGACTTCCTTTGTCTGTGGCATGCTTTTCACTAGACCGATCGAGGCTTGTGCCTTAGACAGACCTTGTTCTATAGGCGACGCTATCGCTCAAGTCATATACTTTATACGACGAGCCTTGTTCTCAAGGGACTACGCGACTTGACAACCGCAGATAGAGCGGGACAGTGCTAGAAATGGCTTTGATAGCCCAACACAACTCTTGTCTAACTTATTCGGACAATGACTCGATGAGCAAAGGCTACGCTGAGCTCCGCGTCGAGGGAACGTGCTATGTACGGGGTCGACTTAAACAACCAAGTTCTCGGGTGCCTAGACTTAAGCCAACAAGCCGTGCAAGATGACTTAACTTGCGGGACGTGCGAAGGCTATGCCAAGCCTTGCAGGACAGGACCGTGCATGCTTTATTAAGCATTCATGCGGGCGACGCCTATGACTTAGGCTGATTCGAGTGTTGGGGCAAAACGACGGGACCGTACATGCTTTACCAAGCATTCACGCAGGCGACGCCTATGACTTAGGCTATTTCAAGTATCGGGACAACTTAGCAACTTAAGCCAACTTTCTTCTCCCAAGCCACATGATCGAAGGATCGAGTGTCATTTGAAAGCTCGCTGAGCCGACTTCTATGAAGACCGTGGGACCATTTTCCATGTTCTAATACATTCCGACGGGTCGGAATTACTCCCTTAGCTATGTGCGTTCGTAGCTTTTATATATTAGCCTACTTGTGCAAGTTGAAAACATGTGAGTTATTAAGTGAAGGCTAAGATGAGGCAAGTTCACCGAAACTACCCCACCTGTACGAGGAGTCGCCTCGGACGAGCGAGCCTTCGAGCAGCCGTTGCAAGGCTAAGTCCGAACGACGTCGGTGTTTCAATTCCTCCGATGGACTTTGCGGGACGGGGCACTAAAATTGGTAGCCAGAAAGAATGTGTATGTAGCTTTCTCATTGATAATATATATAGAGGGAATGGGATAGAAGTTGTTGTGGATATGGATAAGGGCATCCACATTTGGGTTTATCCAAATCACAACACTCCTCCTTGGATGCCCACTTTAATTATCGCCTCATTAAAAACTTTTCTAGGAAAAACCTGCTGGGAAAAATCCATAGAAAAGAAAAGAGTACAATAATATTCTTCAGGAATATGAGTCTTCAGGAATCTAAGTGGCTGTGACTTACACTGCCTCGTTAAAAACCTTTCGAAGGGAAAACCCAGTGGAAAAAAACCTCAATGAAGGAAAAGAGTACAATGCGCAAAGACATGGTTCAAGATGTCTCTATTAGCATCTCAGAATGCTTACATCTACAGGATGCTCCCCCCCCAAAAATATTATATTATTGTTCTTACATCAATTCAAAATAAAATTAAAATCAACCCCCAATACAATTTAAATATTACATCTTACCCCAACACTATATTTGTCTATACATTTATACTCATATCCTTATGAAGAAGTTGCAGACTTTATTTGTGATTCCTGAAAGCTCGTAGTTCCCCCTGATGTGTTGAACTGTTGAAAACATAGCCATGCACATTCTTTGTTCACTTTGATGAAATTGTCGCGATGATTTGATTTGTTCTCTCTAAAATACCTGTAACATTATTTTTGAAACATACCTTGCTTGTGGTATCTTCTTAATGAGTACCAGATAAATATCATTCATTTGTATATCTCATTAGATTAAAAAAACATTAATCAAGAATAATTAATATGAATTATGTTATTCCAGTATATGTGTGTATATATGCATATCAGCAGATTCACATAAAGTATTTTGCAGAGCGAATGACAATAAAGAAATTGTATTTTAAATAGGGTGCTCCAGGATGCAGAACATGTTCTTTTGGTCGTAGTTGTAAGCCCCCTGAATTTTAGGGTTTATTTTTAATTTTTTGAATGAATATTTTCGATAAATATATTATTATTTAAATTATTTTGATCATTAATGTTCCTTCCCGTGACTTTGACTTCTGGAGCGTCATGGATGCCAATCTCTGTAAACTCTCTTCATGAGTTTTGAAGTAGACAGGATTATCTTCGTTTTGATATATCATGTCCCACTTGAACTCGTTCCCTTGTGCTCTTTTTGTATCGCGCAACTTCGGGTCAATTTAGACCAATTAATCGTTGAATAATTATTCCCACTTTTATCTTTGATCATCGTTTGCACGTCGCCATGACTTTTAATTTAGGAGCACCAGACCAATCATTTTTTCGGAACCAACTTCTCATGAATGATCTACTCGAGACGCTCTTCACCATGACCTTCGTGTCCCACTCAGACACTCCATTTTGTGCTCCATTTCCTTCGCACAACTTTCGATTCAATTTAGGCCAATTTATTATCTACCGTAAAATCTGATTTATTTTTCAATTTAATTTCGGGACCCGACATCGATCTAACCTAGTCGACCCAAAGTATGGACATGGCCCACATGAAGCCTACTACCCACATGAAACTTGTGTCCCATTTATTGGAGTCCCCGCATATTATTTATTTTCCCGTGATCATAAATACGTATTTAATTCAATTATTCCACTCTGTTCGATTTCGACCCGACCCGGCTCGACCGAACCCGAACCCAAGCTCCGTATTGTTCTCTCATGACTGCCCAAATACCCCACTTAATTTTCCTCTTTTTTCTATTTTGGAAAATATCTCTTCTCTACTTTAAAAATATCTCCTATATATATATATATATATATATATATGTATATATATATATATATATATATATATATATATATATATATATACACACATTCTCTCTCTCCTATAAACAAACACACACCACACCACCTCATCCCCTCTCTCACTCTCCACCAGCACACACTTTCACCCCCCCAACCGACTCCTCCCTCTCCCTCTCTCTAAATATCTCTCTCCCATTCTCTCTCTGTCTCTTTCTATTTATATATATATATACACACACCCATACATATATATTAAACTCTCTCTCTCCACACAAACACCACCTCACCCCTCCACCTCACCACACTCTCTCTCACAACCCCCTTCAGCCGACTTCATAACCCCCCTCTCTCTAAATATCTCCCCCTCTCTCTATATATATAATATATACACACCCATATATATATTATATATATACATATACAATTCTCTCTCTCCCTCTCTCTTTATTTTTAACACACACCACCACCACAGCAAGCTCATCTCCCAGCCGAGCACCACCACAGCCCCCCCCCCTCACGGCGTTGCACCACCCTCTCCTCCTTCCTCCTCCACTCCACCACCATCATCATCAAGTTCATCATCACCATTATCATCTTCATCTCCACTACCATGAACCACCACCTTCACCATCATACTCACCACTAACATCACCCGAACCACCACCGCATAGCCACCCTCCCGCCGTGCCCGGCACTGCATAACCGCCGCCCTGGCCGTGCGAGGCCGCGCAGCCCCGCGAGCAGCAACCGCAGCGAGCAGCCAAAGCACGTGTGCGCGCGCGCGGGCCGCCGTCTTTCGTCGTCGCGCCGCCGCACGGCCGCCGTGGCCGTCCTCCTAGGCCCGTGCAACCCCGACGACCTCCGTCATGGCCACCATATTCTTCCCCGACGCGCCGAATAGCCTATTCGTGCGTTTACGTCGAAATCCCGCCGTGACGTGCGATTTCAACTTCAGAATTTACGTCTCGGGACAGCGACTTCGCACAGATTTTCTGGTCAATCCGACCGTTGGATCGGCGAACTCCTTGCTCCATCTCAATCTCGGTATATCCATCTTCACTCTCCTCAATTTTTGTTCATTGATTTCGTCGTTTGATACCTCAAAACTGGCTACCAAGTTGACATTTTAAATTGAACTATTTTTGGACAGTTTCGTGATGCCAACTTTGCGGGTTCGTATCTTCGTCGTCGTAGCTCTGTTTTACATGCTACCAGTTCTTGTGCATAGCTGGTATAATCCTCTTCCTGTCTCATTTAAGTTTCATTTCATAATAAGCACGTTAGGTTAGTCGAATTCGACGCCAAAGTTGGCCATCCGAATTCTTTAATTTGCACTTGTTAAATTCTATTTTTGAACCCGGGACTCCGGATTCAATTTCTGACACCACCAGTAGACTCGTGGCATCGTTCTGGCATGTTTTCATATAAAGTTTGCTGGATTTGGATAACGTGGGCCCTGGCACGCATTTCGGTGCAAAGCGGGTCCCACATTCCGAGTCAACGGATCACTTTGAGATCGGCTCATAGGAATCCAGTTTCGGATATATCATTGAGTTCGTATCATCATTCTGGACTCGTTGACATATAATTTGCTGAATTTTGAAGATATTTGCTCCGTCACGTATTTCGGTACAAACCGGATACCAAGTGTCCGCATCAACGTATCATTTTGAGATCGGCACATCGGAATCCTATTTCGGACATACCGTTGGGTTCGTATCATCATTCTGGATTCGTGGACATATAATTTGTTAGCTTTTGTAGACTTCTATCTTGACACGTTTTTCGGTGCAAAGTGTCCAACGGCAGACATCATTTTGATCCAAAATTATCGTTTTGCCCCTGTGTCTAAATTGAACTTATGGGTAGGCTATCGTAGCTAATTTGACCGTTCTGGACACGTTGGTGATATTTATTTTATCATCCGACAACATCTGTAGATTTTTGCTTATGTATCATACTTAATTTATAATTAATTATTTTCCAGAAATTGTTACTTTCCGGTTTTTGAATTTTTATATATATTTTAATTGCTGTAAAAATCTAGAAAAAAATGTATTTAAGTACTATGTTAATTTAGCTAATTTATTATAATTTTTCCAGCATTTAATAAGTACTTTTGGTATTTTATAAAAATGGGAAAACAGAACTCATTTTCAGGATACATGTGTTTGTTGATTTTTAATAAATATTTATGAGGGTTTATAAATCCCAAAAAAATTAGTATAAATTTCTATAATTAACAAGGATCATTTTGGTACTTTATTTTATATATATTTAAGCTTTTTGTCTATCTCAAGAATTATTGGAACATAGTGTACAGTTTGATTTATTTATTAAGTAACTACGACTTGCAATATTTTGTGTTGTTTTGAGTTATTATAGTATTGGACCACCCCTACACTAGTGTAAAGATCCTAGGAAGTTAGTTTGTGTATAGTGGCACTCCATATTAGACTTTTATGCTAGGTCCCCACTTAGCTAGTATCCAGTTAGGAGTCGTGTCACACCACTTGTGTAATATTGAACATAGCTTAGAACTGAGTTTGTATATTATTATTGATAGGACATCAAACATCTATATTTTTGTACTAGTATTCTTGCTTTGCTCGAGGCAAGTACATCTACAAACTCATTTACTGTCTTTTAATGCTAGAACATGTATTAACCCTGTTAAAATACTGATCCTTGAGGTAGCAAGTTAAAATCTTCACATGATTGTATTACTTTCAGTACCTGCCATGCTTAGGACAGTTCTTATATATTCACATGCTTCCTACTGGTTCTCAGTACATGTTTCACTATGCTTTAGACTACTCTGAGTATTCACATATTTTATACTGCTCCCAGTACCTGCATTGCTTATACTACTTCCGGTATCTCTCACATGTTTTTGCTGTTCTCGTATCTCTAACATGATAGAATATGGGTTATGGAGAAACTGTTAGTAGCGTACGTGATCATGCCCCCCTACTCGTACGTACGTACCGAGCAAGGTTGACATTTTATGTATACCTTGTCGTAGGCGCACCAGCTGTATTTGTACGTATGTACAACTATCGCTTGTTTTACTTGTACAGAAGTATATTTTAGATACTTGTACCACAGTACATTTTACACCTATTGACGATTACGTACCTGCTCCAGTTTTAAATATTACATATACATCTGTCTATATGACATATGTGTCCATACCATGATAGACTATGAGATGCCATGTTCCCTATGTTACTAGGATACTATGATTCCAGTCATACCATGATTCCGGATATGCCATGTTCCATATGTTACTATGATACTGTGATCCCAGTTGTACCATGAGGCCATGTTCCCAAGTATTTCCTGTTTTATAGACTTATCACACCATGTTTCTTATTGTACATCTCTTTCATTATATATTCAGTACTTTAGTTGTAGAGGTTGTACTTGCTCCCGTCCTGACAGGATAACGTTGTAGGTTTACTTTCTGAGGAGGAAATGCTATGTGTTACATATTATGGCACTGATTTTGAGGACCTGGCCTTAGCTCCAGAAGAGGCCCCAGCGGGGAACCTTGCTTAGTTATTTTCATGTGTTTTGAGACTGAGACTTTGGTCTGTTCTTATATTTGGATACTGGACTTTGTCTCCAGTTAGATACTTTGGTTATGTATTATTAAGTCTGTGCTTATGTTACCTTCGCTTATAGATACTGTGTTGTGATGAACCTTAAATGTGATTTTAGAACTGTTAGCTGCTTAGATCCTTTATTGTTTAATCTAGAACAGCTTACTGCGCTTTAACCCAGCGTAGGCTGGACATGGCTCGGCCTGGCCCAACAATTTGGGTATCGGGTCGTGACAGTAGTGGATCTTATTGACTTGACCATTATAGGGATATTATTTATGTTAAATCTCTACAGGAGATTATAGTATATTTCTTCCAAAGATTCATCTTTACATGAGATTATATGAGATCTCTTCAGGAGATTTACCTTTATCTCTTCTGGAGATTCAAATCTCTTCTGGAGATTCCGATCCCTTCGGGAGATATCCGATCTCTTCGGAAGATTCCGATCTCTTTGGGAGATTATGATCTCTTCGGGAGATATTCGATCTCTTCGGGAGATTTCGATCTCTTCGCGAGATTTCTAATCTCTTCAGGAGATTCCGATCTCTTCGGGAGATATTATCATATCTTCTATCTCTTCAGAAGATCTTCTCTTCAGGAGGTACTATTATAGATGACCATTTAAAGAATCCGTTCAGGGATTTCTTTAAAAACTCAATGAGCCTATCATATTCTTCTGGATGGTTTAATCCATATATGGTTATTTTGTAGATCCTTCGGGATTCCTCGAGCTAAAATTGCTCAATACATTTGGATCTCTTATTTGTTATAGACATCCATTCAAAACCTGTGGGTTTATTTCTTTTTGGGTTTTGTACTGTAGGACTGAACATTCCACGTCTTGCGAGAGATATCGCGTCTTTCCATTAGATTATTCGTGGTTTAGAGTTATCCTTTAATTTTATCACCCTTCTTATTCTTGTTTGATAATGTCATTTATGACAAACTTCTTGATTCCAAATTTTTTTTAACTATGTATAAAACATAGATTGCATGGGTACCGGTACCTCTTTCTCAGTCTCTTCTGAAATCTGAGGTATATCCTCTACCGGAGCGATATACTTTGAGAAATTTGATCTTTGGTTCATGACATCTTCCGGACCGTCATGAACTTTTTCTCTACAAGAGATGCTTCTTCGGGAGCTGCTTCTTCAAGAGCATTAGGGTGTGTATATTATTCGGTCTCTTCTTCTGGAGAGCTGAATCTTTAGAACCTTATTTGGCCTATATTTGATTCTTATAAATACATAGTTGGTATAACTATTTTATGCAGCATAATCGAGTAAACATCTAATAATTCTTTGTAGTGAAACGTAAGAAATAATATCTCCTAATTTATTCAAGAAGAAAGAATGTCATTCTACATTCTCTGAAACGATGTTTTTACGACGTTCTTCTGGAACGATGATATTCATAAATTTCTTCTAGAATGAAAATTCACGACGTTCTCTTTGAATAAGTTATTTATCTTCCAATATCTCCCCCTAACGGCGGGAATTCTGTCGTATTAAAGTAAAAAAAAACATAAATTTGTATGTCTCTAGAAATATTTATTGGAGGAGAATCAAAATTGAACATAAATACTCAATCAACGTTAGGTGTTAATTATTTAACAATTCAAAACATAAATGCAAAGACAGTCTAAATAGCTACCAACATAGTCTTTAAAAATAAAAAAATAATGTTTGCTACTCTAAAAAAATGGAGTAACTAATCATCCCTAAAGAAATCTGCAAATGTCATATTGGCATTCTCTTGTGCCTCAAATTCGTCACCAAGGAGGTCATCATTGTCCGTGTCAAGAATGGCATTCATTTCAACCTTCTGGGTTTTCTGATAATTGGCCATCACTTCTTTGGATGCACGACAGGTGCGGGACTAATGGCCTTCACGTCCACATTTGAAGCATGTTTCTCTTGGTGCTCTATTAATTTCATTTTCTTGATCTTCGTTTGGAATATGCTTCTTCTGTTTTTTCCATGGCTCAGTATGCCTACCACTGCTGGGGTGACCACGCTTCCCTCTTCCTCTTTAACCACCTATGTTAGAGTTTCCAAAATGTCCTCTGCCTCTGCCTCTGCCTTTTCCTCTGGAATATCCGCAACTGGCATTCACTTCAGGGAATGCTAGTGTTCCAGTTGGCCTAGTATTATGGTTTCGAATGAGGACCTTATTATTTTGCTCGGCAAATAGGAGCACATAGATGAGTTCTAAAATCTTAGAGTAGTGTTGTTGTCTATATTGTTGTTGCAATAATATATTTGTGTGATGGAAAGTTAAGAGGGTTTTGTCAATCATTTGCTCCTGGGTAACCGGTTCTTCACACAACTCAAGCCTCGATGCAATATTAAACATAGCTGAGTTGTATTCAGATACCGACTTGAAATCCTGGAATCAAAGATTAGTCCATTCATTCCTCACTGCTGGGAGGATGACTGCTTTCTGGTGGTCATATCTATCCTTCAGGGATTCCTATAGAATTTTTGGATCTTCTATAGTCAGGTACTCATTCTTCAAATTAGCATGAAGATGTCGACGCAAAAAAAAAATATCGCTTTAGCCTTATCTCCAGGACTAATCGGCTTTGTTGGAGTACTTAGTGTGTGTACTAGGTCAAGGAGCTAAGGTGAAGCTTAGCATCTAATTTCCAAGCGAGATAATTACTTCCATTAACTTCTAGGGCAGGGAATTCCAACTTGGTAAGGTTTGACATCTGGGGAGAAAGAAAATTCTGTATTATTTATGTGTCCCATAATCCATAAGTAGGTTTAGATATAGAACTTCAGGTCTATGAAATTTTGTAGGACAATAAGACAACAACTATTGTTTTGTTTTCTGAAGTATTGTCAACTATAAATTCCATGAATTCTATTTTCTAGGCAATATATTTATCAATACTTATAGAAAATGGTATTAATCAATAGAAATTTATTCTAAACATAGAGCTCCAGGTCTATGATAGCTTATAATACCAACATTAAACTTATGGCCTTTCGGGGGCCAGCAACCCGCTATGACCTTTATTCTAAACATAGAGCTCCAGGTCTATGATAGCTTATAATACCAACATTAAACTTATGGCCTTTCGGGGGCCAGCAACCCGCTACGACCTGCAAAATAATTTGCGGGCGATTGGGTTCTCCCGGGCATGCTGCACAATATCTGTCATGCATGCACCCAATTGGGTGGTACGAAACTCAAGCATGCAAATAACTTATCTTATGCAAAAATAATAAAAATTATAATTTTTTTCACATAATCCAGTCTTATATCAGGTGAAAGACATCGAAATAATGACATAATGCTTAAGACAATCATTACAGGAGTAAAGCCAAGACTAGCATTTTTCATTTGATGTATAATTGAGTATTTGTATTTTAGTGTCGTCGATTATGATAAAGAACCCTCAAAATTTTATGTTTTAGGAGAATATATATAATATACAAGTAACATTCATGTGTGGATATTATCCTCGGAAACTTGCAACATAGTTGGTAATGAACTATTCATAATGCACCGTGATACAACATGGCCATCTCAAGTACCATCCTTTTTTTTTCTTAGTTTGTCCACATTTATAAATATCAGAGTGACAACGATCAAGTTTTTAAATTCCCATATATCACAGTTTTCACATGCAAATTTCAATCTAGATCATCAAATAATAAATCTAAATATTGACAATAAATTATATCATTTCTTAAACTATTTAAAATCAGCCACATGTTACTCATCATATGTCACGACCCGTGTAATGCCCCGCTCCGTACGGCGCATTACGCTGAGGCGTTGACTCAAAGAGTCACATAGTCGTGTTGATCGAATCAAATGTATCGATGCAAATCGATACAAGAGTTACGTTGTCCCGAGAAACGCATCGAATTAAGTCGATACGAAGAGTTGTCTTTTTCTAAAGAATGCATCGAGTGAATCGATGCGAAGCGCCGCGTTGCCCCGAAGGATGAATGCGTTGAATCGGCTCGAAGATTCTAAGAAATCGAATCGACCAAGGTGCAAGTCCGAATCGATGCAAGTCTTGATTTTAGTTGGTTTCGTGTGCAGGCTATACGTTGGCGCGAAAATATTTCTAGCTTCTATTACTGGAATCACCTACTGGAATCATTTACTGGAATCATTTACTGGTATCATTATATTTTGGCTGGACTCATCTTGAATCATTGTGTCGGATTTCTGGATTCACTTGCTGGGAGGGGAAATACTTGAGTAAGACATGTTGACATACCCCAATCTGGAATCTCCCAACTGGAATCTACTGGAATGATAGCCATCTCACACCCGGCCAGGTGTGTGATGTGCCGTATTACCTACAGCCGTTTACATGTCGATCTCGGTATTTTAAAACACACTGTTAGAGTATAGGCTGGACTCACCCTGGAATCATTGATCACTATAACTGGAATCGTCCCTTACTGGATTCATCTTGTATTAGATTCATCTTGTACTGGACTTACATTAGAGTTACACTTGTCTACATTGCTGTCTGGACTTTATATCATATTACCCTGGTTCAGCTAGTTCTATTTTACAGTCTTCATTGCTATAATTCTTCTCTTGTTTAGTTATTTTCTTTCCTTGCACTTTATCTTTCTTACCATCACCTGAACATAAACTGCCATATTCATCAATACAACTGTCTATAACTGCTGTATAGTTCTTTGTCATTTACTTGGGTTTTCTAGATGAGATTGTGCTCGTTTCTGTCCTGACTGGACCTGTTGAAAATTTTATAGATGATTGCCCTGAGGACACATGCCCTACATATTACGGACCAGGAGACGGGTTAGCTACCTTTGGCCCCGACACTCAGGAGTGATCGGGATTTAGTTTAGTAGAATGGCATCTGTTTTCATTTAGAGCTTGTTGTATAGAATTGAGACTTGAGATGTATTTGAGATTGTTCGAGATGTTGTTATTATTTCAGTAGTTATTGTTGTCTTCAGTTTCTTAGTTATATTTCTATATTATCTTATCGTGCTTAGACTATGATTGAGTTACACCATATCTTGTACTTGTCCTCCGTTCGAAGTTGATCATGATGAGTACACTATATACTGCATGAGTTGATGGTTAGTTAGAGACTTAGAACATCGTTCTACCGCCGACACTGCGACGTAGGCTGGGCGCTGTTACGTACTCGTACCCTCACAGTTGGTGCGGGTCGTGACACGTTTTTAGTGGTGGCCCATGATAGTCGTATTAGTGCGATATCGTGGTAGTACGGCGACTTAGTTGTGTAAAACCCATAAAATCTCTACTATTTTTAATTTATTAAATTTGGTACTGGTTAATTTTTTTTTTGTATTATACGTCGCGTAGTCGTATTGTACGTCGCGCACGAAATTTTATTTTCTTGTTCGTCGAGTGCGAATATGTGCGAGCGTACATATTTTTAAAAATATTATTTTTCTATTTTTGTAGTTTCAAAATAATATACATAATAATTATTTTGTTATCATTCCAAAATTTCCAAGTTTTGTTATTTTGTTTATAAAGCCTTACATTTTTTTTTCACAATTATTAATAATAAATAATATTTTTATTTGTATGCTAGAAAATCATAATTTTAAGAACATCATTTGTACCTACATACATATTTAGTAATTATTTATTAGTTTATTTTAAATAATAATATGATTTTTGAAATTGATATTATTAGTATTTTTGGAAAGCATATTTTTTATTTATTGTGGAGATTTAAATATTGATTTGAATTTATGTATTTATTTAAATAGTTAATATTGAAATTTGATTTATTGATTTGATTTTAAACTAAGGGAATTTAATTAGATTTAAATAAGATTTGTATTTAGATTTGGATTGGATTTTAAATTAAGTAGAGATTTATCTAAAAGGGGAATTTAAAATCCTAATTCTTATCCAATTGGGAATTCCCACATCCTATAAATAGGCAGGTACTCCTCTAACTTTTTCATTAATTCTCCACAAATCTATGTGAATCGTGTCTGTGTCCACCATCCCATCCACTAATTCTCTTCTTCTACAGATACATTATTTTTGTCCCGTCCGACAAACCCGGACGTCCATCCATGTCGTGTCGGACAAACCCCGACACGACCCAACCCTAAATTCTAGCCTTGTCTAGTCTCCGTTGCTTCTGCCTCCCGTCGACACCCGCCGTACCCAAACTCCGACCTTCTTCACTATACAGCCACCACCACCAACGCAGTCATCCCCAAAACCAAATCCGACCGAACCCTTCACAACCACCAAGCAACCAGCACCCCGTTCTCACGCCAAACCACCAACAACATCCCTCACCACCACCACCGCGGCTACTGCCGCGGCAGCCCCATCACCCACACGATCACCACCACCGTAGTCGACCCTTGGCAAACCCCCAAAAATCGAGGAAAATAAAAACAATCAAGCAAACTCACCACCACCACCAAGATCACCGCCACCGCGAGCGCAGCCTCACCCGGCCGTCCTCGTGCGCCGAGCCAGGCGCCTAGATCTGGAACTCCGGGAAAGCGTCGCCATCCGCCGACCCTTACCGCAGCGCCCCGCCTTGGCGTCGCCGCGAGACCGCCGGCGCCTCCACACCCGTCCGCCGTCAGAAACCCTAGCCGCCACCTTGTCGCCGTTTCCTGCCTGGAAACGCCGACCCGAACTTCCTTCTCCCAGCCTTCGCCGGACGACCAAAACGCTCACCGCCGTTTCCCTCTCGCCGCTCCATCCGCGCACCCACCGGCTACCGAAACCCTCCGACGAGATCCCAGCTCCGCCTTCGCCCTCTTTCCCGCCACCGCTTCCTCCGCCTTCCTCCTCCCAGATCTGCCACGAACAGCCCAGCCTCCTCCGTCGTTTCCCTTTCCCTCCGCGGCCAGCGCTGAGACCTCGCGCCCGGTCCGCCGCCGTCACCGCCTAACGCCGCCGCGATTAACCCTCTCGCCGCCGGTCGATTCGCCCCCTCTTTCTTCCTCCGCCGTGCCTCCGGCCCACAATCCCCCGACCGACCCTAGCGCTCCGCCCTGCTTCCTCCTTCCCCGCAGCCTTCCCTTTCCCTCTTCCCCGTCGGATCGCCGTGCCGATCGCTCCGCCGTCCTCTCGTCTTCTCTCTCTTCCTTTCTCTTTCTTTCTTTGTTTTTTTTGGGAGCTGTCGAGAGACAGCTAATGAGCTGTTAGAATTTTATTTTATTTTTATTTTTTTTGGTTTTGGTTTTTGCTTTATTGTTATCTTTTGTTTGTTATCAATCTTCTCTCTCCCTCTCTTTATTCATCTGTTCTGTTTATTTTTTTATTTTTTTCTCTTTTCATTCAATTGTTTATGTAAGCATATGTTCCCGAGGAGCAGCAGCACAGAGTTATTACTCTGTAATAATATATTTATTATTATTGTAATTATTATTATTATTGTTATTATTACTAAATAAGATTTCATTGTTGTCATTATTATTATTATTATTATTATTACTATCATTATCATTATCTTTATTATTATTATTATTATTATTATTATTAATATCATTAGTATTAATGTATTTTTATTATAAGTATTAATGTATGTATGTAGTGTATTTTTATTAATTATTATTACTATTATTATTATTGTTACTCCTAGTATCTTGTAAGTATATATATTCATTATTATTATTTTAGTATTATTCTAAAATATTTTTCTAATGGAATAATTCTCATCAAATATCGTATCTTGACAAACTTATAATTTCTAGCCTAAAAATATTTTGGACTAATAAAAATGTAGTTTCCAAATTGTTTTCGTATATTTACGTAAAAATTTATTTTTAGTTTTTCTTTTTCGTTTCTCAAGTATAGTTATAAATAGTTCCTAAAATAATATATATATCTATTTCCTACAAATTCCCTTCGATTATCGTCTCTCATCTCGACTTGCCATAATCTTCGTCCTTTACAAATTTGGTACGTCCTCATATCAACCCTAACTAAATTGACCATCCTGGACCCAATGGAACTGTCCGTGCTACCATCAGAGGTCCTCATGCATAGTTGTTGCACCGAAGTTGCAGTTCGTACCACATTGATTATTGCAGCACACCAGGCGTACTATCAGGCAAGACACCTTGCCATTTGCTGTTTAATTATTTTAGCTCATATTTCATGCATGTTCATTATTTTCTTTATGCAAAATAAACTGTGATACATGGCATAACTGTTAGAACTTACTGTTCATTTACTTTTCCTGCTATGTATTATTTTTTCTCACATTAAACCTAGATTTAAGGGACCACCTTGTGTGTTGCATTCATTGGCCTTAACACGTTGTAACACGAGGTTGTGTGTCGCATGTAGAACACGGAAGTGCGTGATTGGCTGGCCACCAGTACGTACAAGCCGTGCGATAGGAATAACCGCTAATAGAGATTGCATGCTAGTTTGACTTAGCGATTATAGTGGTTTGTGTTGTGGATGCAACACAGTAGGCATTGGGCGGGGAGGACGATTCCTTAGCGTATGGGTTTCGATGCACTTTCCCTTGTGACCCGGACTCTCCGCTGGAGATACGGGATTGATGACCCATGATTACTGACGGCCACTGACGATTCTGCGGAATGTCATGCTCTTACTGATGGGGCCTCTGGTGCCCAAGGGAGACTACGCCGATCCTATTCAGCCAGGGCCCATGTGCAGGAAGGATTGTTCTTAACTACATTTCACTTAGAACGGTAGGCTACCTTATCCGTTAGGTACGAGTACTTTTGGTTTGGGTACTTGTATATGACCGTGGCTTGGAACAATAACTTGTCGCGGATTAGTTCGTCACATCTTGTCCTTGTTTGGTTGTAGGTGTGACTTACTACTTTGATGAGAAGGTATTGAACCTTGTTGGGGTCCGGATACCATATTGGATTCATAGCATGGAAAGATACGTCGTCGTGAATTAGTTTACCATCTCCTGTCCTTGTTTGGTTGGGGGGATGGTACGCTCGTTCAGTAGGTGCGTATTGGACCATGTTATAAATTCGGTTGACTTATTTATTGAGCAATATTTATTCAGTTTATATGGCATGCTATTATGTGTCTTGTTACGTCCCTCTGAGGACCTGGTTGTCTTGCCAGGTGTGTGCTATTGTCTTTCGCAGGTGTTCTAGCTCTAGCCGTGATCTTCGCTATTTCTTCGAGGATGATTGCATTTGGATCGTCTTCGCTTCGCTCGCCACTCATTTCATTTTCTATGTACTTTTCTTTATTTTGTTGGTAGTGGATTTGTCTCCGCCCAACATATTGTATCAAGACAAATTCATTCTCATTATATGGTATCTTTTATTCATCTATTCTGTGTGGATGAGATTAGTTATGGTTCTACTGCATTTTATAGCTTATGTATTTATATGATGCTTCCATATATTGGAGTATACTTCGTATGAATACAGCTGGCATGTCTACGTTCCTAGTCCTACGTATTTTGGGACTGGGGCGTTACAAGTTGTACTGCTGCGAGCCTGCGATAGGATTGAGCGATAGGGTTTAACGGAAAGTTACTCAATCACAGTTAGGACTACTTGAGAGATTCCTGGACGACCCTTGAGAATCTCATTATGAACTTCAAATTAAAAATCTTTTTCCTCTTGTTTTGATTCACCCTCACTCCTTGATGTTTAAAGAATCTTAGACTATTAACTTCCTTCATCGTATCCTTACTTATATTTTGTCTATCTTATGTTGCTAATTTAGCACCAGTTTGCGAGCTTATCTTATTCGAGCTTGATCATGACATATTTTATTGGGGGCTGGCATCCACTAACATATTGTCTAATCAGAACCGGTGCATGATGGTCTGATCAACCTGTTGCACTTTGGTTCGCTTTTCATATGTTATTCTATGTGGAGGGAGACATAGTTAAATTTGCCTTAGAGTCTCATCCATGACAGCTTTGGCAATTCTCTTTTGAATTATTTCCATCGCCTATGAACCACGTATTGTACTTAATAACATCGCCTTTGAACTCTTTATTGTTTTGCCTTTCACATATTTCAGATAGAAAAGGCACTGTACTTGATAGATCAACCCAAAGGAAGAAATTACCTTATTTCTATATCCTTGCATCATCCTTTAAATTCTAATTCTTTGATCGTGACCAGTTGACCGGGTCATCCTCCTTATCATCTAGTGTTTGGGGTCTTATTCAATTGAATATATTCAATTGTGACATGGATATCAAATCTTGGATACTCGTACTCAGACTTCAATGGCCTCGTTCTCCATCTTGTCCAAAACTTTGTTATATCCTGAAATTGATCAACTTAGATCGTACCGGGACTAAATCCTCTTTTATATATTGTATTATTGGATTTCAATGCTATTGACACTCGTGCCTTAAACTTTCGATTTGATCATCTTTGGAATGGTAATCCTTCATAATAAATTCCTAGTTGTCTTTACCAGTTTCATATAGGATGGTAGACTGTCCCTTTGCACCTCCTTTTGAGGGAGCTAGGCCACCTGTAGCTCAGCACCAGAGGGGTGGAGCTTTTGCGATGGCAGCCGAGGAGACTGACGTTGCAGGTGATGGATTAGCAGGTTTGACCTTCTTATTCTTCCTCCTCACTTTCATGTGTGATTTCCCTTAGTACCTGCCAGGATATTTCTTGTGATTGTTAGATAGTGTAGCTACCCTGTTCGAGACTGTGGAATCACGACCAGTAGGATTGTGTTGCTTCGACCTTGATTGATTTAGGGTTTGACCTAGGAAGGGTGCGATCATCTTAATTTCGAGGACAAAATTTTTCTAAGGTGGGTAGGATTGTAACACCCAGTTTCTGGAATGAGGATATTTTTGGAATTTTGTATTTATTATTATTATTTATTTGTATTTAAATCACATTATGATTTTTGGTGATTTTTAATAATTTTTAAACTATTTAAAAACTGGTTTAAGTCATGACTTGTAATTTTGATGTGCTGCCAGTGAAACCTGAGAGACTGCCTGACCTAGAGCCTGACCATGTCATTAGGATGATTTAATTATCATTTTTTAGCCTAGGGGTAATTTGGTCATTTTGACTTATTTGAATTATTTGGTGATTTGTTGAATTGGTGAGTTCTAGTTGACCTTGACTTGTTGAGACCTAGTGGACTAGCCTAGAAGCTAACCCTAGCCATGGTAACCCTAGTCTAAATTGAGTTAACCTATTTTAATTATTAGAGCATAGTTTTAGAATGAGGAGATTTGGTTTAGTGAATTTTAGTCATGGCTTGTGGTTTCATGAAATGACTTATGGCTTAATTATTTAATTGATCATGACTTAAGCCCATGGGCCATTTAGTGAACCCTAACCCTAATTATTGAACCTATGAACAGCCACTAGGGCTCCCCTCCTTATAAATAATCTCCTCCTTGAGTTCTTGCCTCTTTTATTTTTATTCCAACACTTGGAGAAAAGAAAGGTATTCTTTCCCCTTCCAAAAATTCTCATTTTATTCATTTGATCTCCTTTTTCATCCTAGTCTTTTGCATTGGGTTCTAATTTAAGTTTATGGACTGTTGGTGGCGAGCTATTTCAGTTTGGGATCAATTTGGAGCATTTGGCCATCAAGAAGAACACCCCCCATTTGGAGCTTTTCCATGCAATTTACACCTATAGGTAAAACCCTTTAAATTGCACTATTATTGTGATTTCTTTGCATGATGGTTTAGGAATAGGTGTCCCCTAGCTACTGTAGAAATTTTGTGTCATTTGCTTTAGGTTTCGTGTCCGTATCGGACACGTATCGAACCTATAGGCTAGGTGTTCGACGAAATGCCCGAACCGATTCGATTTACAAATTTTGCAAATGTATTTGAATAGAATCCTAGATCTAGGGTTTGCTTGTTGATTTCTGTGTTTTCTTCCTGAATTTAGAGTCATGTCGTGTCCACACGGGGACACGAACACACTGCCGCATGCACGAACACAGTGCCCTGCTGCTCGGGGGCGACACAGGACACGACACGGCCTCTCATGGCATGATTTTTTATGGACACGTGCGCCTAGTGTCTGACACACTGCACACAAAATTTCAGGTGAATTGGTCGAGTGGATCGAGAGAAAACTCGATCGCACCGACCCGTGCCTGTGTGAAAACGCGCACTGATACGCGCTTCGCACGCGGACATGACGACACGTGGGATCGTGTCAGTATCCTAGGTGTGTAGCCTGACCCTAGGCGAACCTGGACACGTGACCACGAGACTCTAGGACACTTGTGTCGTGTCCTACACGTACGTGAACCTGTGCACGACGCTGTGTCACTGCACAGTGTCTGAACTTACCCGATTCTGATTTTTGACACTTGGACACGTTGTGTCGTGTCGTGGTGGACACCTAGGGACACCTACGACACGTACACATATGGGGGCACGTTTACCAACCACTATTTTAGGGTCTTAGCTAGGTTTTGGTGTCGGATTTGGGTTTACCCCCACTGTTCAGTAATGAACAGTTTTCTGGTTATTTTTTTCAGTATTTTAAATGAATTTCCAACTGATTTCTGTGTATATATACATGCGTATCTATGTATATACGTACTGTATATAAGTATATATGTATGTGTGTGTATGTGAGTATGTGAGTGTATATATACTTGTATATATGTGGGAATGTGTATATGTATATATGCATATATGTATGTGTGTGTGGTGTGGTCCCAATTCACAGTTTCTGAGTTTTAACTCCCCCCTTGCTGTCATGACACCCCATCACCCCCACTCTCACACTCTTTTATTCACACACATGACACCCCATCACCCCACTCTCTCTCTCAATATATATATATATAGTGTATCATATATATATTTGTAGGTTGAATATATATATAGGTATTATATACATAGTTAGGTTACATATTGGTATATATATTGGCTATATATTAGTTACATGTATATGGATATGTTATATATATGTATTATATATAATGGGTTATATAGTTGGGTATATATAAATTAGATATGTATATATATATGATATAGACTTGATGTCTTAGCCTATGACCTATGTATATATGTATTGTATATATGTCTTAGTGCCCTAGGATTACTAGCCTATGGTTAGTAGCAAGTTAGAATTGACCATTAGGTCAAGTTGACCTAGTTTGACTAGATGGTTGACCATTGTTGACCATGGTTGACCAAAGTCAACTATAGGTCAACCAGGACCTAATTGACCTAGAAAGGGGCTTAGATGGACTTAAAGGGGGCTAGTTTGACTAAGTTGACTAAACTATAGACTACTGACTAATTGGTTTAGGTTTGACCATGTAGGTTATATGGATAGTCCTAAGTAGATTAAGATATGTATGGGGTTAAGTGGGATGCTCAAGAGTTGTTTCATGATTTGAGTTAGAGTATGGGCTTAGCTTAACTATAGATTCAAGATTGGTATTTATATATATTATGTGTGATATACTAGTATGAATAATTGGTTATGCCTTAGCTTTGTGGTATAGAATCTTAGGTATCCTAATACATGATAGCCTATGATTGGTTTGAGTTAGCCTTATAGAGTTGACCCTTGACCTAATTACCTTATTGACTAGTCTATGATTAACCAAAATCTTAGTTAGTCTAGACTTTGACATAGTTTGACCATATTGACTAGTCTGACCATTATTGACTAAACCCTAGATAACTTGACTAGTTTGGCTAGAATGTTTGACCAAGAGTTGACTTTAACCTAGATTAGACTTGTTTAACCTTATTTGACCTTGTATGACTTAGTTTAACTTCTTGTGACCTAATATGACTTGATTTGACTCAGTTGACTCTTTATGACCTAGTATGGCTTGGGTTGACCCAGAGTTGACCAAGTTTGACTTGGACCTAGTTTGACCTAGATAGTTGACCAGATTTGACTTAGAGTTGACTTGACCTAGAATTGACTTAGAATTATGTAGATTGCATCGTAGACTCCATTTATCTTATTTTAAACATGTTATAACCTGTATTCCTCTGTTTAGGATATTGTGACTCTGTTGCAGACATCTGAAATTATACTACTCTTTTCAGAGTATCAGGCGAGTACATTCTCTGATAGTTCTCTCATTTACTTGTCAATTACTGTACTTCAGTTCTAGTTAGTTGTATGCGATTCTCTGTTACAACACGTATGGATATTCTGGATTCATGTATACGACACACATTTATTTTCTGACCTCTATTACTGGTATCATCATTTCTGGCTTCTATTACTGGAATCACCTACTAGAATCATTTACTGGTATCATTATATTTTGGCTGGACTCATCTTGAATCATTGTGTCGGATTTTTGGATTCACTTGCTGGGAGGGGAAATACTTGAGTAAGACATGTAGACATACCCCAATCTGGAATCTCCCAACTGGAATCTACTGGAATGATAGCCATCTCACACCCGGCCAGGTGTGTGATGTGCCGTATTACCTACAGCCGTTTACATGTCAATCTCAGTATTTTAAAACACACTGTTAGAGTATAGGCTGGACTCACCCTGGAATCATTGATCACTATAACTGGAATCGTCCCTTACTGGATTCATCTTGTATTAGATTCATCTTGTGCTGGACTTACATTGGAGTTACACTTGTCTACATTGCTGTCTGGACTTTATATCACATTACCCTGGTTCAGCTAGTTCTATTTTATAGTCTTCATTGCTATGATTCTTCTCTTGTTTAGTTATTTTCTTTCCTTGCACTTTATCTGTCTTTCTTACCATCACCTGAACATAAACTGCCATATTCATCAATACAACTGTCTATAACTGCTGTATAGTTCTCTGTCATTTACTTGGGTTTTCTAGATGAGATTGTGCTCGTTCCTGTCCTGACTGGACCTGTTAAAAATTTTACAGATGATTGCCCTGAGGACACATGCCCTACATATTACGGACCAGGAGACGGGTTAGCTACCTTTGGCCCCGACACTCAGGAGTGATCGGGATTTAGTTTAGTAGACTGGCATCTGTTTTCATTTAGAGCTTGTTATATAGAATTGAGACTTGAGATGTATTTGAGATTGTTCGAGATGTTGTTATTATTTCAGTAGTTATTGTTGTCTTCAATTTCTTAGTTATATTTCTGTATTATCTTATCGTGCTTAGACTATGATTGAGTTACACCATATCTTGTACTTGTCCTCCGTTCGGAGTTGATCATGATGAGTACACTATATACTGCATGAGTTGATGGTTAGTTACAGACTTAGAACAGCGTTCTACCGCCGACACTGCGGCGTAGGCTGGGCGCTGTTACGTACTCGTACCCTCACAGTTGGTGCGGGTCGTGACACAAGTTTCTTTTTTTCCTTTGAAGGTGTCTTTACATTTCAAGCATGTAATAAAGGGATATGATGTATGGGCATTGCGGCTATTTACAAAGAGAGTTTTCAAAGAGAATTATGTAGCCAAGATAAGGCACTTGTAAAACTTTGTACTTGTATTCTTATCAAGTTTATCAATAAAAGAAGCATTTCCATTTCAAAACTCTGTGTCCAATATTGGTTTATATATGCTGTGTGCGTGTGTTTTGCTTTGTCTAGTTGTTTTATGCAGGTACTGGTCTTGTGCAAGTACAACTTAGGCTTGTACGACATCACGTCTTAGCGAGGACGAATGATCCCGCAGGGATCAAAGCGAGGACGAACGACCCTAGCGGGATCGGGGCGTGATAAAGTGGTATCAGAGCACGACTTTACGTCCTTGGCCTTTTGCAAATATCATTTTCGAAAAGTATATCAAGTATTTTGGATAGCTTTCAAAAAGGTCCCAATTTTTGAGTGATAAAAACCAATGTCCTATACAATAAGTCCATAATATTTTATGAGACTGACAAAAGTTATACTCTTTTGTAGAGAAATGGCTACTCCTTGACCATCTGGCTCAATCGATCCGGTGGAACAAATTTTGGCCATGATGGAAATCCAGTGATAGGAAGCGGAGGAGAGTAGCCAGATTCAACAGTCCCAAATGGAAACTCAGTGGAAGGAAGCTGAGGAATGTAACCTGGCGCAACAGGCTCGAATGGAAGCCCAACAGAGGCAGCTGGATGCCTTAGCCCAGATAGTCTCTTCGCTTGCGGGAAATCGTGATACCATCGCAGCGAATAATCCATCTGGCACTCCAGATATTGGACCCGTGGAAGCAGATAAACCACAACAGGCTTGCAAGAAACCTTATGAGCCGCATGATTTTTTTTAAAGTAAGCCTCCAGTATTTGAGGGCAGAACATCACCAGACCAGGTGATGGACTGGATCAAGGTGATGGAACGCCTGTTCTCTTTCATCGGCATTCCTAGCAGCAAAAAAGTAGCATGCACGGCTCTACAGCTTTGGTTACGAGCAGATAACTAGTGGGAGGCTAAGAAACAACTAAAATTGTATGCCAGAGCAAGCGACGAAAAGATTACATGGGCTATGTTTAAGCACGCCTTCCTGGAACAATACCTTCCACCTGCAATCAGTCAACAAAAGGAAGACGAGTTTATGATGCTGAAACAAGGAAGCATGTCCGTAGAAGATTACGAGCCATAATTTTCTAAGCTTGCCAAGTTTGCAAGTGTATTGATTCCGAACGAGAGGGTTCGCATGAAGCGATTCATACATGGTCTGAACGAGGACATTCAAAAGAGCGTCCTGAACTGGAAGTGTGAATCGTATAACAAGGCCTTTTAAATATATGTGCAAAATATATTAAAATATATTTGGAGAAAATATTTTAGATTTATTATGAATTTTTCCTTAATTGTTATTTGTTTTAATTGTTGTTACTTATCAATATTATACAAAAACAAAAAAAGAAGAAGGAAAGAATAGCACCAAATCTCGATTAAACTTATTAAATCTTTTTTTTCAAATTGATCCTTATCTAGATCTCCCCCAATTGATCGAATCCTGTTCAAAATCATGCGTGAGATTGATCGAGGAATCGATTTTAAAACCTTATATATAAGTGATGGTTCAACGAAAAAGAAAATCCTTCTTCCTCAAACCCCGCAACACCTCACCTTCCTTGGCACGTGCATCATGTTCGCAGACACCCTGGGACATCTTTGACTTGCCTACACTACCGCACGAGTGGCCGAAGCATCACTTGACCGCCCTGCACAGCCACCACCGACGTTGAACAAAGCCTGCTCTGTTTCACGCAGCCAAGGTACCATCTTCTCAGTATAATATATTTTTACCTATTCGATCAATCGTCGTCTCGTTTAATCCAAGGGATAGACAACCTAACCAACTTCAGAGCCTGCCAATTAGTCGAAGGAAAACTGGGCTGGATTCGACAAGAAACTGAATCGAAACCAGAAGAAAACAATGGCAAATACTGTACATCAAGAACAGTATTAAACTGCCAAGCACCCTAATAGGAAGACAAATACCAGGCATTATATTAGATAAGATGGAAAACCAATTGAACAGCTGTAGAAGCATAAAAAATTTCCAGCAAATGAATCCCCATGCGCCCAAGCCAGTGAAGCTCCATGCGCCCAAGCCAGTGAAGCCCCATGTGCCCAGTCAGTGAAGCTCCATGCACCCAGTCAGTGAAGCTCTATGCGCCCAGCCAGTGAAGTTTTATGCGCCTAAGACTAGCTCCTCCAAAAGAAGGGCGCATAGCCGGAAACATGGCTATGCGCCCAAGCCTGACTCAGTTAAAGCCATGATCAAAACGTGCACCGAAGCGCACGGCCACGTCAGTCTCCACGAGCAGTCGTGCACCGAAGCATGCGGCCACGTCAACACCACGACCAACTAACGATCTCGCAGCCTGTATGCGCCTACATCCTATGCGCCCAAAGCAGGACTATGCACCCACATAAAAACCAGCGTGTTTCCTCATGTGGGCGCATAACATCATTCCAGCTCAAGAACGACTATAAAATGGGGCCTCATCCCTCTTCAAAACACAGAACGGAGAGCATTTTCAAGAGCCAAATTGCTGCAGTTCTTGCCAGTGAGCCGAGTGTTAGTAAATTTCTTAGGTTTTCTTCCACTTTTGTAATCGAAGTGTCAACGGAGTAAAGGAGCAACTGTCGCTCGATCTCCATCGTCCCATTCCCCAGAATTCTTTTTTGTACTCGGGGATCCTCAGTGCAGGATCTCTTAGGCATACTCGATTTGTGGTGCCTTGCGCCAATTAAGAAAAGACAGCATTTTTTCTTCTTTTTTGTGTGTGTCCACAAAAAATGGTGACTCTGCTGGGGACTACCTTTTCCTCTGATGAGAAGGTGGTGACACAACCGATATCGACAAAGTGGGGAGCACTCAGAAGATGTTGATCGCAAAGTTTGATTAGTAGGCGTTCGAAGAGATGCTCTCAAGGGATGGCTCTACTCCCTCAAAATAAGCGAAGCCAAACAAGTCTCGCAAGACTTGGCTTCCGAAGGCTCGCTGTGCATATCCTGATAGTGTCATAGCAGATATGCAACTGGAGGACTCTGTCACATAGGCGCATGACTCTGCCATAAGAGTTCCCCAAATAGAGAAAGCTCATACCGTTTCGGGCTCTACTAGCCCAGTGACTTCTTTCCTGCACAACCAATAACAGGGTATTCAGCACCCGAGACTTGGCAAAAGAAAACACTACGATGCCAATAATCAGGGCATACGATACTCTGGCCAAACCCGACGAGGCTCACAAACGAAGGAGGCAAAACTGGGAGAAAATAGCGCTGCTCCACCAAGCATGCACCCAAAGCCATGCGCCCAAGAGAGTGTTTGGACGCATATCCCCAACCAGAAAACTTCTGTCTTCGGCAGGCTGGGCATCCAAAGCCATGCGCCCAAGGCTATGCGCCCAGGCTCTCTTGATCTATACTATGCGCCCACATCAAGGAGGCTCAGACATGCTGTCAAGGAGCATGCGCCCAAGGCAAGTCTCCAAGGCCTATGCGCCCACAACAAAAAGGTAGGCCCCAATGCGTATAGCATGGAGCTGTCTTCAAGGACATCACAGAACTTATGTGTGCGGGTTGCCCCTGCACGTGAACTAATTCTGGATGCGCTTACTCTCCTTACGAACCCGCATGCAAAGCTCGGCGATGCATGCAACATGGGTTGTAAGGCAAAACTCCCTTCTGCTGACTTGCGCGACATGATAAATCCTAAGCGTAAAGCGAGGGAGGACATAACAATTCATAGTGCACATCTGTGTACCAGTATTGTTATCAACTGTTGTTGCTCCAAAGCAACAAGAGTGCCTCAGAGAAAATCCGTGTTTCGACGGCTGCACTTCTCTGACGATGAGAAGCCACTGTGTGTTTCATCCAACATGGCTTTATGGGGTCTCCCTTACGGAAGCCCCAATCAAAGACGGTGGACTATGAACCCAACTTTCTCTCTCAGTTCCGCGAGAAGAAGAAGAAGAAGTCTACCAACAGATGGCCAGCAGGCTGTCACATCTGAAGGAGTTTATATGGGTACTCGGTCAAAGACAAGGTTCCGTACGGACGACGGAGAATCCCAAGTTGGGGGTAGTATTCCTTCAGAGTCTGAAGCGGATGACCCTTACACTAGGGGTAGCCTTCCAGAGGACGACGATCCCTCTGAATCTGATGGCGACTATCTGTCTTCTCTACCTGAAGATGAATGACTGGTCCACTCGGAGTTAGACAGTATCAGCACCAGTTGTACTGTTTCCTCTGTTCTTCCTCGTATGTTATCTACATACATGGCGGACGGAGAAAGACCTGAAGAAGATAGTGATCAGTCCAGCAAACGGCTAGAGGGTCTTGAAACAGCATTCGCCAAGATCACCGATATACTTACCAGTATCATGGCAGTTGAAGCTGCTGGGGCTGTTCCTCTACCTCAACAAAACGTCTCGACCTACGCTAGTCCAGCTCATAGCAACAACCCTCTTTCACTGCAAAAGAAGTATCATTTCGTTGTGTCTCCTCCAAATCTTGTAAATGCTGGGGGTGGTCCTTCGCCAACAACGCCTGACAACCGTTCAGCAGCCGTTTTCCAACACCTGCTCAATCAACAGGATGCAATTGATTCCCTGGTCACTCGTCTCGACACCATCTCACACAAAGACGAGCTTCAGAAGATGGGTATATCTCAACCGTATCCCCCTGAGTGGGAGAACGCTACTTGCCCTCCTAACTACAAGCCGTTGACGCTGAATTCATTTATCGGGTTGACTTCTCCTCATCAGCACAAGATATACTTTAACACGCAAACTCTGCACTTGTCCAGAGACGATCCGTTCTTGTCAAAGCTGTTTATTAGCACCTTGTAGGGGGTAGCTTTCGAATGGTTCTGCAGTCAGTCTGACGGACGTATCAATTCATTCAAATACTTGGAGAGGTTGTTCCTCAACAGGTTTTACGAGAGCGGCAAGCATGTTAGTATGTCCACCCTTATCGAGACCAAGCAAAGGAGGACTGAGTTTGCCATCGCCCTCATCGAACGCTTCAGGCGGCTAGCACTGAAGATGCCCTTCGGCATACCAGATTCAGAACTTATGGATACTTGTCGACATAACTTCCTTTCTACAGTGAAGTTTTGTCTGGGTATACATAAGTATGATACATGGCCCACTTTCATTAGGGCCGCTGATGCTGCTGAAAATGACGTTCCTAACTTGGAACTACCGGGGTTGAAAACATCCAAATCCAAAGATAAAGGCAAACATCCTCAAACTATCCCTGTTCGTGGGGGTAAAGGAAAAGAAGTCCAGAAGGTCGACACATCCAAAGGAGCTTCCAATTCTCAGGGCGCCTCTGACAAGCCTAAGGAGACCTTCTCCTTTAACGAAGATGATGTCATTACCATCTTTTACACATTGACAAAGGGTAATAAGCTGACATTACCTCCACCACGACGTCCTGCAGAGGCGAGCCAACTTAATGATCCCAAGTACTGTCTCTATTATCAGTACGTGCATCACTCCACCAAGGACTGCATCATCCTGAAGAAGAAGATACAACAGCTTATCGACAGCCAAGTGATCAACCTCGAAGCTGAAGACAAGGTCGTATCTTCTAACATGATCTCTCTTCAGTTTGGTGACTTTCCTCCCACAGAAGTCCCAGACGGCATGGTCCCGATTCCCAAGGCAATAATGGAAGTCGTCAACCTACCACCAGCTCGCAACTCAACATTGGTTCCGCTCACGACTGAATGTGGTGAGATCATGTGGGTCCATCCTGACTTTGTGCAAGAAGTGACGCAGGGGGTAGTACTTTCCAAAGCAAAAAGGGGCAAGAAGTACAAGTCATGCCATATGGTATCCTCTCCCATCTACGAGATTCTATCTGGCGAGACGCTTTCGGGGAAGACTTATCTTCGGACGTACGATCCCGCACAAGAAGAAGTAGTACCTCCTCAAGCTCCTGCTGCCCCCACAAGCTCAGAAGCCGGCCCGTCTAAGCCTCAAACTACAGACAAATCCAAGCAGAAGGAGACACAGTTTGATAAGTCTCTGAAGGCGCCAGCTCCCGAAGGCATGGATCGGCCCTACAACTTTGACATACTGGCTCAACTAGCCAATACACCTGCCAGGTTGTCTCTGTTCGATCTATTGCGACTCTCCAAAGAAACACGGAAGGCCTTAAGTGAGGCATTACTACATGTCGACTCTTACCTTGCCGAAGTCAGGGCCCCCGCTGAAGATCCTGTCTCCTGTCCCCACTGCTACAGTACCATGGAAGTGGTGCCCAACATCACCTTCTCACAAGAGGACATGCTACTAAAAAATAATTATCATGATAGACCCCTGTACTATACAGGGTATATTGGGGCGATCAAGGTGGACCGCATGCACATCGATCCAGGATCCTCCTTCAGCATTATTCCTAGAAGTCTGCTTCAAATTCTGGGAATCCCTCTGCACAAACTATCAGCAACCAACACAACTATCATGGCTTTCAATGCTGGTCGAAGCCATCCACTGGGTAAGATCCGTCTCAAATGCCAGACCAGTGATCTTCGAACGGAGATTTCCTGCTATGTGATCGATGCCAATGTATCCTACAATGTCTTGTTGGGACGTCCATGGATACACAAAAACATGATCGTTCCTTCCATACTTCACCAGTGCTTCAAATACGTCAACAGCGACGGTGTCGTGAAGACGAAGTTTGCCGATGTCGATCCTTTTAAGGGCATCGAAGCTTACTATGGAGATTCGGTACTTTACCAATCTCAGCCCCCAAGGACGATGGCAACGAAGCTGACAATGAAGCTGAAGCAAGTCCATCCTCCAATGATGGTCCCCTGATTATCCGAGTCAAAGGACGTACTACCCAAAAAGTACTCCAAAGCCTCTCACAATTAGGGTGAAAAAAAAGAACCCTGACCAGGTCAAACCATTGACCATCACTCTCAGCAAGATACCCCAGGAGGAACCTGCTGATGCCTGTCCTCCCAATCCTGAAGAATTACCCTACATGGTAAACTCGGCCAAGACTTTGGCTCCTCTCCCAGATGATGATCCTCTCAATGAGTATATTAATACTCATAATAATGTACCTTCAGCAGATGATGTTATCCCTGAAGAAGAACTTGCGTATTTCCTTAGTAAAGGTTTATCTTTGAATTACTCCGATGTCTATCAATCTGTAAACCACTACATGGATACAATATACGTCCAAAAAAATGGCATAGGACCACACCTCTGCATGCCGGTCACGACACCCCACCTGCGGGAAAAAGTTTGCCCTGAAGATATCCTCTACTTCATCGTTCCAGCCAGAAAGAAGGATGAAGAACTAATCATCTTCGGTCGTATAATTGGCGAGAGAAAAGTTCATTCCAGACTCTACTTCTCCCAAGCACAACATAGAAGCTGACTATGACTCTGGAAAAATGCAACTTTTTCGGTATAGTTGGCAGGCCAAGAACATCATCCAGAATATGGGATATGACATCAAAAGTGACAAAAGGCTAAATTACGGCCGAGGACAACGGTTGCCAATACGATACTTTGCTCATCCAGGAAAACCCGAGAACTACTATCAACGAAGCGGTGTTGGTTTGGGCTATGTCATTCCTCCAACAACTCCTAAAAGATCAGATGATGAAGCAGATCATTGTTCTCATTCTTCTGATTCCTTCCTCTGGGACTCAGACTCCAGCATCGGCGACATGTTCAAAGCAACTCTGTCCATCAACATGGTTTCCGTCGACCAAATTACAGATGATGTCCAATCAATTGAGCTTGAACAATAGGCTCAAAAGATGGATACTAGGTGGGAGCTGCGCTTCGAACAACGGGAACCACCTACCGAAGACGAAGTCATCCAAGTCAATCTAGGAGATGAAGCAACTTTCAAACCAATCTTCATCAGCAAAAGTCTATCTGGCGATAAACGCCAATATCTTATACAGCTTATAAGAGAATACATCGACGTCTTCGCATGGAGCTATGAAGACATGCCAGGCTTAGACCCTAAAGTCGCCATGCACCGCCTGAACATTTCGTCTAAAGCTAAGCCAGTGAAGCAGCAACAACGACGATTCCGACCAGACGTCATAGAAGCCATCGAGAATGAAGTCAAGAAGCTCATTGCCAGTAGATTCATTTACGAAGAACAATACCCAGACTGGGTTGCCAACATTGTTCCAGTCATAAAAAAGAACGGTAAAGTTCGAGTCTGTATCGACTACCGTGATTTGAACTCTACACGCCCGAAGGACGAGTTCCCTTTATCGATCATCGACGTAATGATTGACAATACTTGCGGCTTCGAGCGGATGTCCTTCATAGATGAATTCTCAGGCTACAACTAGATCAAGATGTTCCCTGACGACGAGAAGCACACATCTTTTCGAACACCATTGGGGGTATACTGCTATACAGTGATGCCCTTCGGATTGAAGATTGTAGGGGCGACATACCAGCGAGCCATGAACACAATTTTTTTTCTGATCATTTGCACAAAATTATGGAGTGCTACGTAGACGATATCATAATCAAAAGTCGTATCACGGATAACCACCTCCAAGACTTGAGAACGGTGTTCGAACTAATGCGTGCACACCAACTCAAGATGAATCCAACCAAGTCTTTTCTGGGAGTCTCCAGCGGCAAGTTCCTTGGTTTCGTCATCACTTTAAAGGGTATACATCTGGTCCTGGAGAAAGTAAAGACTTTCCTCGACATGCATCCTCCAAGAAACCTCAAAGAGCTACACGAACTACAAGGAAGGCTAGCCTACATCAGACGATTCATTTCAAACCTCTCTGGAAGGTGTCAACCGTTCACTCAGCTCATGAAGAAAGGTGTATCTTTTGTCTGGACTGAACAATGTCAACGCGTATTCGACGACATCAAGATGTACCTTACAAGTCCTCCAATATTGGTAGCTCCAATAATGGAGAAGCCCTTCTTACTATATGTCTGTGCTATGGACCATTCTCTTGGTGCCCTATTGGCCCAGAAGAACGAAGGCGGCCATGAACAGGCAATCTACTACCTCAGCCGCACAATGGTGGGTGCCGAGCACAGATACACACCGGTGGAGAAGGAATGTCTTGTACTATTATTTGCCTTCCAGAAGATATGCCACTATGTGTCTGGGCAGACTATCCACATTATATCTAAAGTCAACCCCCTCAAAATACTCATGACAAAACCGGGCTCTCTTAATTCCTATTTAGCTACATGGGCAATGCTGTTGACTCCATACGATATGATCTTCGTTCCTCAGAAGGTAGTAAAAGGCCAAGCATTAGCTGATTTCCTAGCAGCTCATCCGATGCCGGAATCATCCAAACTCTATGACAAAATCCCCGACGATGTGGTGGAGTCTAACACTGCAACTGAATAAATCCCCATATGGCGAATGTTCTTTGACGGTGCATCAAGAATAGGACCTAAAGGAAATATCATGGCTGGAGTAGGTGTCGTACTCGTATCACCTGATCATCTGGTTATACACCATGCATATTCTCTCGTGGAACCATGCACCAACAACGTGGCCGAATATAATGCTCTATTAATCGGCTTACAACTGACGAAGCAACTGGGAGTTGACTATCTAGAAGCTTACGGCGATTCCAAGCTAATAGTTAGTCAGGTTCGAGGGGATTATGAAGTTCATCATGAAGATCTCATCCCCTACCACAGAGCAACAATCGAGCTGGCATCTACATTTGCTGGATTCTTCATCGAACACGTGCCTCGACTACAGAATATAGAAGCGGATGCTCTAGCCGGTCTCGCTGCTTCCTTGACCGTTCCCACCAATACACAGCAATCGATCACAGTGTCTGGTCGAGAACTATTCTGTGTGAAAAATGCCTTGTATATTCATCACATTTACTCAACGGAAACAAGCGTCGATGCTAAAGAATGGAGATTTTCCTTCATAGACTACGCTGTCTATGGAATCCTCCCCGAGGAACCCGAAAGAAGCAGTATCAATCCAAAGGCGATCCCTCAGATTTTACTACGATACAGCTACCAAGATGCTGTAGCGACGCTCTTACGACGGGCTACTATTACGATGCTTATCAGACACAGAAGCCAAACATGCACTCCGGGAGGCTCATGATAGAGTTTGTGGTGTACATCAACCAGACCCCAAATTACAAGATCGCCTCAAACGAATAGGTTATTACTCGCCCACAATGATAGCAGATGCTGTTGAATATGCAAAAAAGTGAAGAGCTTGCCAGTTCCATGCCGATTTCATTCATCAACCTTCAGAGTTTCTACACCCGACGGCAGCATCTTGGCCGTTTGAAGCCTGGGGCATGGACGTCATAGGACTAATCAGCCCGCCATCCTCCAAAGGACATCGGTTTATCCTAGCTATAACTGATTACTTCTCCAAATGGACGGAAGCTATACCGCTCATCGTAGTGAAGACGTCAAACGTGATCAGTTTCATTAAACATTACGTCATCTACCGCTTCGGCGTACCTTGCAGGATCATCCATGATAATGGTCCACAGTTCGTAAGCCATGCATTCTATCGGTTCTATGATAAGAATCGAATCCAGAACTTAGCCTGTACTACCTACAATCCAGCGGCTAACGGGCTAGCAGAAGCCTTCAAAAAAACTATCATAAAACTTCTCAAGAAGTTCGTGTCTTCAAACAAGCACGATTGGAACGAGAAGCTCGGTGAATGTCAATGGGCCTATCGTACAACGGTCCTGACTCCAACAGACAGTATGCCATTCTCTCTGGTTTATATGAACGAAGCAGTTCTTCCCTTAGAAATCCAGATTCCTTCTCTTCGAGTAGCCCTAGCCAGCAAGCTGACTACCGAAGAAAGCTACCGTCTGCGACTCCAGGAGCTCGAAGTGCTGGACGAAAAATGCTTGTTAGCTCAGCAGCGCATTGAGCTATACCAAGCACGCCTTTTCAGAGCCTTCAATAAAAATATGAAGGAAAGGATCTTCCAAGTCGGCGATCTGGTCTTAGCAGTGAGAAGACCAATGGTCATGACGCACAAAATAAAAGAAAAATTCCAGCCTAAATGGGAAGGTCCTTTCATCATAGAATCAGTGTATTCTAACGATGCGTGCCGGCTAACCAAGCCTGATGGTGACTTGCTCATGATGCCTATCAATGGCAAGTTCCTGAAGAAATACTATGTGTAACCTCTTTTACATAATGTTCACATGTGGTCAGTCATGTAAATGTACAGTGCGATGTTTATATGATTCGAAAAACTATCTAACTATTATCCATATTTTAAGAGTCTTGAATACGCCCTGGATAATAGGTCCTCTAAATATTCTCCAGTGGAATCATTCCCGTTTTTGACTCCGTCCAAACTCGGTTTAACAAAAACAAGTCACGTCCTTATTACCTCTGAATTGTTTTCTGATAATTATTTCTCCAACGGAATGATTAAATGTTTTGCCACATCCACATAACCTCTGAGCAAAGCATTCATCAAGGATAATCACGTCCCTATTACCTCTGAGTTATCCACTCCCCCCTAATGTTATATGTCTTTCCACGTCCCTATTACCTCTGGTCAGATATAGAACATCATCTACTATTACGTCCATATTACATCTACTAGCAGCTTCATTTCAACTTATTATCGATATTCAAATAACTTGAATATAAAATGGATAATAGGTCCACATCACAAATTCTACAGCGAAATACCCACCAAAAATATCTTTGCTACGTCCACATTACCTCTAGCATCGATATTTTCACAAAACCACATTCACTTTTGAAAAGATTTTTTATTTTTTACTTGAACGTCGATCAAAAGACGAAAAAGGGTACAAGAGCCATGACGGTTGGAAAAAAAGAGAAAAAATAGTTACAAAAATCTATGGGATACATAGGCGGCTTATGTTGTCCCTCAGAGGCGCAATTTCGGCCTCATATTTCATAGTAGCTCGGCGCCGTGCCTCTTCTTGACGAGTGGCTTCATCTTCAAAGAGAATCAGACTCTGATGCTTCCCCTCCAACTTCGCTAGCTGTTCTTCTAAACGTGCAGAAGTGGTGGCAGTCATGGCAGCCTGGGACAAATAATCCTCCTGTTCAGATGCTACCGCCCTCAAGTCAGCTTCCAGCTGGGCGATCTTGTTCTTCATCTGCACAATATGATTATACTTCTCAGTAATCTGCGCAGCCAGCCTGTTCATCGAGGCAGCACGTGCCTCACTTACAGCATTGAACTGGCCATACTGGTCAGTCAGCTCGCCGATCTCCCGAGCGAGGACGTCCTTCCTTACCTGGAAGGTAGCCTTCTCCTCTGCAAGAGCCGTCATCAAAGCCTCGTCCTCTGTACGGAACAACGACGTTGGGCTCTGCTGTTTGGCATCTCGGAACCTGGACACCTGACCCTCCAGGTCATTCAGGACCTTCCTCAGAGTGTTGGCCCGCTCTCCGTAGCCAGCCATGCTCTCGAGGGCCGCCACTTGACATTCGGCAACAGCCTTCAAGGGCCGAATACAGCATTCCGATTCAGGTCCAGGAAGCTTCACTTTTAGTACAGAGTAGAAAGCCTTGACAACTTCCTGGGCCATCTCCTCATCTTCGGTGGAGGTCGTCGGAGAAGTGGCTTGGAATTTTTTTCCACTTCAGGAAGAGATACCTGACAAGAAGCCGAACCTGACAGGAAAAACAACATGTACATCAGTAACCAAAGAGAAGAAGAGAAATACAAAAGAATTATAATTTTGTACCTTCGGCTTGCTCAACTCCAGCCTAGACGGCACCATCAGCCTTGATTTTACGGATACCAAGAGTAGGCCCGGACTGCTCAAGAAGAATAATATCAAGGCCTTGAGTGACATCAGGCCTGATATCCTCCATAAGCTCAGCCGAAACAGGAGCAGATTCAGCAACAGCCCCTCAACAGATTGCTCAACCTCTCTTTCTGTGGCCGATACTGGCTCACTAGCAGCTCCCTCCACATCAACAAAATTGAAGACAGGAACAACTTCTGCCCCTTCCTCAATGGCAGGGACTTTCTTCGCGAGGGGTTCTTTCCCGTTGTCTACAAGGGAACATACAGTTGTGGTCAGCCTCACAAGGAGCACGCAAAATCGAAGTCGAAAAATCTTATCCGAAGAGAGGCGTAAAGGCAACGTACCCATAGGAGGATGAGCCGATTGGACTTGGTTCTCGTCCAGCTCTTTCATCGCAGTTCCTATTACAGACATATCCCCTACAGATATGTCGTAGGAAAAACTGATCTTATGATCGCCGTCATGGTCCGGGCCCCTGCCCCGATCTTACCGCTAAAGTTTTACAACTGAAGAAGATCCGCCCTCATCCATCGGTTGAGGACGAGCAGGGGCACTGTCGTTACGTCCACCTCCTCAGACGAAGAGACATCTGCCTCAGCTGCAACTTCGGGGTCCCGTGCCAAGGACAAATGCAAGGGTAAGAAAGCTTCTAAAGGCTTGACCAGAATGACTATGGAGTCGAAGAAGGGATGTACCGCCTGAATAATAACGGCCCGCGATGCCGTTCCTCCTCTTCTAGTTTGCCGGGAGGACCTCCTCAAGGGAGGCGAGCCAGCACCCACTTCCTTGGCTCTCCTCAAGGCAGCAATTTTCTTCTTTCGCTTTAAGGTTGGCTCCTGGGCCAATTCAGTTGAAGCTTTCCTCTTTTGAGGAGGATTAAGAGGAGAAGAATCACCATCTTTTGTATCCTCCTTCGGAGACACTGTTGGATTCCTAAAGATAGCTTCTGACTGTGGTACTACGGCTGGTTTTGCAGTGGGAACAATACTTTTCTTCTTACGGCCCTTCGGCGCCTCTTTCGTAGGAAGGGGGCCAAACCGAGTTCCCAATATCAAGCTATGTCACGATCATACTGAGGATAAAAAGTATTGATCTGAACGTAAAATTTAGTGACAACATAGCACAAATGGGTCTCAGGATTATCCAAGGAAAGAGTGAAGATCGCCCCCGTGCACCCGGTATTTTAGTACATCCAAGCACGCGCCCCATCAATCAAGCTGCCTATCGACTCCAAATGCGGACTAGCATTTCCCAGAAGGAGCTGGCTCTAGCCGAACTGCCGTACGAAATAGCTTGGCAGATACGGCTCCAGATAAGCATGATTTCTGTTCCGGAGCACCATATGCGATGGTCTAATAGACTGGAGCCAGCGAAATGCCCCAGTAGTCAAATTAGTGGCTTGAACTCCCTCATATACTAAGATATCGCCCGTATTACCCCTGCCGGACGGAGGGGATACTATGAAAAACTCGTAGTTCTGTAAGAAGCCTAAAGCCTTTCTGTAAGCAGGTACACCAGTAATGGCCCAATCTGCATCACAAAATCTACGAAGAAAGGCGTCTCCTGCTAAAGAGTCCGCCATCGGCTTGGCATTCATTAGGGAAGGACAATACAGTAGCAGCCACCCCATCAGGAAATAATAGGGAAGCTCGGTCCGGGCAAAGTGGGGCCTGCCATCGGGAGTCACCGCATTCCTAATAAAGTCCCGCAGACCTTGTCCAGTGGCACAGACCACCGCGAAAAGCAATATAAGACGGTATCTGAACGCCAGCTTCACAGACGGAAGTATCATTATCTGGCTTATTCTCTCAATAGACCCTGAACCTCCAGGGACTACGCAGTCACGAAGCTAGATCATTAAGAAAGCCGCCAGCACAGCTTTCTCCGACAACGAATGTTCGGCTTGATGGAAGTAGTGACCAATCGGAGACCCAGGATCATCACTGTCCTCAGTATCCGTCGTCTCATAATCCGCCATCCGGGCTTCTATATCGGACTTGGTCATATGTTTTAAGATCGAAAAAGAGGCCGAATCTTCCTCTTTTTCTTGAATGAAGACATAGCCCGTCCAGGCTCTCGTGTGGAGATTGGCCCCCTCGGTCTTTCCTTTCCTATTAATCCTATGACAGATACGAAGGTGGCAGAGCAATTCCTTGTATACATCAATCATTTCAGAGTTTTCACTCTCTAGATCTCGGAGATCTTCATCACAAGACACATACTCTTCGTAGGGCTCCGTACCCCAGGGAAGCTTCGACACTTCCTGCATTTCATAGAGAGCCAGTCCCATCTCCCCAGCCGAAGTAAAGAAGGTACAAGTGTGAAGGTTATATAACTCGGCTAAAGAAACAAATATTGGCCAGTTGACCATTACACCATATTGAGTGGCCATAATAGCATAGTAAAGACCGACAGTCTTCAGAGTGGCTTCATACGTGGAAAGAATCCAGCCAGTGAGATTGCTCCAGAATGAAGACAGATACCTCCAGCCTTCCATCTGTATCTTCCCTACGGGATATGACAGATCCCCCGTCATCATCAAATGGCAAAGCGTGTTAGCGGCATAAGGGTGAAGGTTAGTGGGAATGTCGTTCACTACGGTACCAGGTTGCAGTCCCCTTGTAGAGTAAGATGCAGAGCCCCAGACACATTTGAAAGTGTCCTTCCTCCTATCGCCCGAGTCGAACTGTATTCTCCCGAAGATGACTCCGAGGAGCTCAGTAGTTAGCTTCCACTTCATCTGTCGCTGCACAGCTAAGGCAGTAAAAGCAGACAAGGGATACTGGCGCTCCATCGATGGTAGCCGTATTATCTGATTTTTTGGACTGATCACCATGGGGTTTCTCAAATGTATGGTCTCACCATCTTCAAACCCCATACTATCACCAAATAAGAAGTACGGTTTCTTGAAGCGATGTGCCCCTCCACGTACGAACTTCTCATCATTAATCATTTGCCTCAAGAAGGACTTATCCTGTTCAAGTATGGCGAGGGTCCGCTTCATAGGCTGATTTTGACTAATCTTGGCCTACAATGTGCTGATCATATTTGTTATGGGACTGGTATCAAGGGCCTGATAAGCAGAGCCGAAAAGAATTTCCTCAAATTCTGGGACAAACATGTTTACTGCAAGGACAGAAAAAAGTCAGACTCAGAAAACCGCAGGAAAAGTTAAGTTCTGAAAGGCTTTTTATGCGCCCAAAGGGCTATGCGCCCAAAAGGATATGCGCCCAAAACAAAATATATGGACGCAAAACACACGAACAGTACGTGGACGCATAACATGCCACAGCTTGAGGGCACACAGTATAGCAACATGTAGGCACATGGCACACCACAGTGTTGGTACATGACTTCTGCGGGCGCATAATGATGCTCACAGAAGTATGTTGCCTTAGGCGCAAGCGCCCAGGCAGAAGAAAAGTCCGAGCGTCACAAATTAATGCTCGTGACTTTGTTTTTTGAAGCATGCCCTCACCCAGAATCGGGTCCTGGACTGCCAAGGACGCTGCCGCGGGAGGAGAGCCACTCGGCGCAGCCCCCTTGCCCTTCGCGGATCTCTTGGTGACCTTGGGAGACATGGTTCTTAGAGAAAGAAGATGAAGAGTTTTCTGCAAAATTCAAAAAGAAGGGAATAATGAGCTCTCTCTCTCCTTCAGGGCCTATTTATAGGCACGGGCCACTCCCTATGCGCCCACTTGCTTTATGTGCCCATACGCCCATTACATTGTATGCACCCACAATGGCCTATATGCCCACGTGAAAAATCAGCTTCCTGCACACTATGCGTCTGTCACTTGCTGACGTGGACGACTCTGGCCTAATACTATGCGCCCAAGGAGAGAGCCGTACTATGCGCCCATTGCATCACGAGAAGACAATCCATGCTTCTTTCAAAATATTTCGAACTAGTTCAAAGTATCAAAAACTTTGAAGGGGGTCATGTAGAAGCATGAAATTTTTTCAGCAAATGAAGCCCCATGCGCCCAAGCCAGTGAAGCTCCATGCGCCCAAGCCAGTGAAGCTTCATGCGCCCAGTCAGTGAAGCTCCATGTGCCCAGTCAGTGGAACTCCATGCGCCCAGCCAGTGAAGCTCCATACGCCCAGCCAGTAAAGTTTCATGCGCCCAAGACTAGCTCCTCCAAAAGGAGGGCGCATAGCCTGAAATATGGCTATGCGCCCAAGCCTGACTCAGTCAAAGCCATGATCAAAATATGCATCGAAGCGTACGACCACGTCAGTCTCCACGAGCAGTCATGCACCGAAGTATGTGGCCACGTCAACACCACGACCAACCTACGATCTCGCAGCCTATATGTGCCTACATCCTATGCGCCCATAGCAGGCCTATGCTCCCACATAAAAACTAGCATGTTTCCTCATGTGGGCGTATAACATCATTCCAGCTCAAGAATGACTATAAAAGGAGGGCCTCATCCCTCTTCAAAACACAAAACGGAGAGCATTTTCAAGAGCCAAATTGCTACATTCTTGCGAGTGAGCCGAAAGTTAGTAATTTTCTTAGGTTTTCTCCCACTTTGAATCGGAGTGCCAACGGAGTAAAGGAGCAACTGCCGCTCGATCTCCATCATCCCATTCCCAGAATTTTTTTGTACTCGGGGATCCTCAGCGCAGGATCTCTCAGGCGTATTCGATTTGTGGTACCTTGCGCCAATAAAGAAAATATAATATTTTTTCTTCTTTTTTGTGTGTGTCCATAAAAAATGGCGACTCTGCTGGGGACTACCTTTTCCTCTGACGAGAAGGTGGTGATGCAATCCGTTACCGACAAAGTGGGGAGCACTCAAAAGATGCTGATCGTAAAGTTCGATCAGCAGGCGTTCGAAGAGATGCTCTCGAGGGATGGCTCTACTCCTTCAAAATCTGCAAAGCCAAATAAGTCTCGCAAGACTTGGCTTCCGAAGGCTCGCTGTGCATATCCTGCTAGTATCATAGCAGATATACAACTGGAGGACTCTGTCACATAGGCACATGGCTCTGCCACAGGAGTTCCCCAAATAGAGAAGGCTCACACCATTTTAGGCTCTACTAGCCCAGTGACTTCTTCCTCGTACAACCAACAATTGGGTGTTCAAAACTCGAGACTTGTGAAAAGAAAATACTACGATGCCAAGAATCAGGGCGTACGACACTCTGGCCAAACCTGGCGAGGCTCACAAATGAAGGAGGCAAAACTGGGAGAAAAATAGCGCTGCTCTACCAAGCATGCGCCCAAAGCCATGCGTCCAAGAGAGTGTTTGGGCGCATAGCCCCAACCGAAATACATCTGTCTTCAGCAAGCTGGGCATCCAAAGCTATGCGCCCAAGGTTATGCGCCTAGGCTCTCTCGATCCATACTATGCGCCCACATCAAGTAGGCTCAGATATGCTTTCAAGGAGCATGCGACCAAGGCCAGTCTCCAAGGCCTATGCCCCACAACAAAAAGGTAGGCCCCAACGCGTATAGCACGGGCTGTCTTTAAGGACATCATAGAACTTAGATGTGGGGGTTGCCCCTACACGTGAACTAATTCTGGATGCTGCTTACTCTCCTTACGAACCCGCATGCAAAGCTCAGCGATGCATGCTAACATGGGTTGTAAGGCAAAACTCCCTTCTGCTGACTTGTGTGACATGATAAATCATAAGCGTAAAGCGAGGGAGGACATAAAATTCATAGTGCATATATGTGCACCAGTATTGTTATCAACTGTTGTTGCTCCAAAGCAACAAGAGTGCCTTAAGAAAATTCGTGTTTCGACGGCTGCACTTCTCTGACGATGAGAAGCCACTGTGTGTTTCATCCAACATGGCTTCATAGGATCCCCCTTACGGAAGCCCCAATCAAAGACGGTGGACTACGAACCCAACTTTCTCTCTCAGTTCTGCGAGAAGAAGAAGAAAAAGTCTACCAACTGTTTGCCATTGATTGTAAAGTACAGAACAATTTATATAGGAGGACTGAACTTAGACTCACAATACAAACTGGCTCGTATGAAGAAAGTCTAGGGACAAAAACCTAGGTACAACAATCTAAGTACAATTATTTATTTTAGATTCTGGGGGGTGACGATAGAGGCTCGGGAAAGCGACGGCAGCTTTGCCTTACTCCTTGGACGATCGGGTGCAGCCTTGGCTCTGGAGAAGAACTGCTTGGCATTGATAAAGAAGTGCTCTCATTGTTCTCTCTGTATATGCTCCTCTGTCCTTTCGATCTCTGTATATTCTCTCTCTGATTCTCGGGATCCTTGGCAAGGGAATGACACCTTGCTATTTATAAGAGTGGGGGGCATCATTAGGGTTTACAGTGATTGCCCATTCTCAAAAATCGGCGGCCTGAGAGTTAATTAATCAGGGCCGTCCATCTCGAATATAATAGATTTAAGCAATTAATGTGATTGCATTAAATCTCTGTGGGCAATAAATGTTGATTGCCATGAATATTCGCGACTTGTAATGGCCTGCCATGTGTCTAATTTGCTCGATTTGATTTGATCTGGGCAATTATGGTGATTGTAGGAAATCTAATTTTGTTAGGATTTGTTAGCACCCATAATTCCAGGAAGATAAGACTGCCACGTGTCTCAATCGTCGTAAAAAGCACCACGTGTCTCCACTGGGTCATCTTGGCAGAGCCGTATATGAGTGGGCCGCATGAGAATGAACAACCGCATGGAGATGAATAGCCGTATGAAGGTGGGCAGCCGTATGGGGATAGGCAGCCGCATGCTGATGGGTGGCCGCATAAAGGATGCAGCCACATGAAGATGGGCGGCCGCATGAAGTGGGTGGCCGCATGGAGTGGGCGGTCGCATAAAGGCAGCAGCCGCATGCCTCGGGATTTGGTGGATTCTGCCAGCTGTGAGAAGATTTTTTCTCTTCCCTAGGAACATGCCATTATGTCAGTCATTATTGCGCCTTTATGTCAGAGCTGTCAGCCGTTTGGGCATTAAATGCAGCAAAAGACGAAGGAAAGAGCTGTTGAAGGTCCATGTGGCTCCTCTCTAGGCCGCATGGAATTTATTCGGGCCGTATAGACTCTTGAGCCGTATGGACCCTCTGAGCCGCATGGGCTCTCTGAGCCGCATGGGGATCCTTGGCGTATGGACCTTTCTTTATTCTTTTCCATGCTTCTACAAGACCCCCTTCAAAGGTTTCAATTTATAAAATTGAAATACTTTGAATAAGAAGCATGGCTATGTATAAACTCCTCTGGTCCGCATAGGATGTTATGACCGCATGGATGTCCCAGCCGCATGGCTTCCTCAGTCGCATAGCCATCTGAGCCGCATTGGCCAACCAGCCGTATGGACTTTCTAGCCGCATAGGCTGTCTGGCCGCATGGGCTCCTTGCCACATCGTCCTGCCACATGTGCAAATCTTTTTTCATTAGTTGCCTTTGATTTACTGTCATATTTTGAAGTCACTTTTCGGGACAGGATCCCAAGAGTTTGGCCTTTATTTAGTCAGTTCGTCTCGATAACCGATGAGTCGGATTTTATGCTGCACGCGGATCGAAGCACCCTTCTTTTGCCTATAAATAGGAATGTGTTCAGTCGGAGAGACTTCTTTACTCTCTTCCGTCTTCAACTCTTGCTGCCCTAATTTTCTTCCTTTGTCTTCCTTATCCGACCATCGGACGATAATGGCCCCCAAGTCTTCCAAGGCTGCCTCTGCTGCTGCTGAAGGACAAGAAAGCGGCTTCCTCGTCGGCCACTACGCCTGAAGTGCACCCTGACGTCCATCCTGCTTTTAAGGGTAAGGATTGTATGGGATATTGAATGCCTTGAACCCTAAAAAAACTATGGCTCTGTTGCATATTTTATGCACAAGCCTTCGTCCTTCGTCTTTATTGAACTGCCCAAGTTCAACATGATGAAGCCGTATATGTTGCATGGGCTACATGACCCTCTCATATCCGGGCCGCATGGGGCATGCCCTGTGTTTGAGCCGCATAAGAAGGACTTGAGCCGCATGAGCACTTCTAGATTTGAACCGCATGAAGTCCTATTGAACGGGGCCGCATGAGCTCCTGATGAACTGGACCGCTAAGTCGTACCGCATAAGCTCATCTGCTAAATAGAACCGCATAAGCTCAACCGAACCGCATAGGCTCTATCGAAGCAGTGCCGCATGAAACCCAACTGAATTGGGCCGTATAAGGCTACGTTGAATCGAGCCGCATAGGCTCATAGGAGCTTTTTTTAAGAAACTTCAAGTGGTTTTGTTTTAACCATCTTTTAATCCTGTTTCTTTTGTCTTTCTTCAGTGGATCTGCCAATCAATCCAGCAGGAGAGCTTTTGGTGGGTTCAGCCCAATATGCCATGGGTGTGCAGCTCGACAACTTAGTTCGACATGTGTCAGATCAGCTTCCCACCGATGAGCCTTTGGAGAGGGTGAGCGCCATCAAGAACCAGGCTCTCCACTTTCTTTGTACCATGATGAACTCGAGAAAAGCTGGAAGGAGAGTATCTGAAACCAGCCTTTCTCTTCGGGGATGCTCTATCCATAAAGAACCCCCAAGTGTTGGACATTTCTGAGAGCTGGGACTTTACTCTGGACGGGGTGGAGATCCATATTCCCGAAATGGAACGTCATTTTCCCCTCTCGTGGTTCAATATGGTATCGTTGAGCCAGGAGATGGTAGGCTCCCTAACTCCAACCCAATCGGGGATGTTCGTGGGCAACATCCATTATAATAAGAATATTGGGTCAGTATATGCGAGCAGGGACTCGGTCAGTCGGAGCATGATGGGACTGACTCCGGGTACCTTCATAAACGTATCTGGTCCCAACTTCACATTTACTCTGGCCGATACCTTCCTGAATCAGCTCGCTCGTAAGGGGTCTTATCCTGTTGGCAGGTTATCGTTGCTGAACTGGATAAACCCCATCCCTACGTGGGCTAACCGGACCATATGGATCCTAAGGAAATACGACGCGTTCCTACGGGAGATTGACCTATATTATACCATCCTGGGCACCTGTTACGAGTTACCCATCAACAAGCCGTTGTTCATGGCGCTTTTGGAAATGTATAACCGGTGGACGGGAACTTTCTTCGCGCCCGGAGGGGAGTTGGGACTTGTTCTCTATGAAATGCATATCGTTTCTAAGCTGCCATGGGGGGACGAAGCCTTTGAAGTGTACACCCGACAAACAAGGAATTCGAGGATCTGGATCGACAATTTCTGAGTTTCGTTGCCGTATACCGGGAACTGCTATGCCACCACAGTATCTGTCATCAAACGGACTATCAAGAAGGACGGTAGCTCAGAAGGGAATGCTCCCCATACTACGTCCTGGGTCTCATATCTTTTCAAATTAAGTCCCTCTGGCCGGGTTTCTTCCCGAGGTCCTCAAATCCAGGAGGAGATAAAAAACCTGATGTCGACTGCCAAGAGGTCGAGGTCCACCAGTGACAAATTTGTGAGTAAAACTGATTCTTTCAGCTATTTCTACCAAGGTACCTGGTGGATGTCTGAGAAAGCGCTCTTGGCCGGATTTTTAATGGTGTGGCTACGGAAACTGCGTAGTCTCGGGAAGGGGCAGGTTCCATTGAAAGGATCAGCCGCCACTTCATCCTCCCTGCCGTGAAGTTGGTCTTCAAAGTCAGACTGGCCCTTCTTCCGGCCATGGTGTGTAGCATACACCACGGCCTCCGTGCCTTCTCGTCCAAGGTCATTGCCCGCGAGACGACACTGGACTTTGAGCGAATAGAGCTACCCTACCATTATCTAATGGGGTGGCTATTGATGCATTATCGGTCGTTGATGAGGCCCGGAGCGGACGATGGCGTTACGGCTGATGACGCTTTCCTTTTTCGATACCGCCGTCAGCCCTGGAACTACGACTACCATGCCAACCTGTCAGAGGGCACTGGCGAGAGTAGACGGATACGAATTCTTTGTGTTTGTTCCTCATTTTACTGCTAGAGAAGTGAGGGGCGTACATGTTGATGGTGCTGAACCTTCCCTCCTCTTATCTGAGAAAATGCCCCTTTGGCTGCACAATATCCATCCGGCGCAGCTAGTATATCGTTACCGCAATAACGTATACCTGGAGCCCTACTTGTCCAGCAGGTTCTCCCGCCAGTTCGGGTATAGCCAGCTGTTCTTTGATTGTTCCAGTGCTTGCTGGGCTTTGAGGTAGCGTCCTTGATGGCATCAGGGCCTGGCATTATTACAGTGCGGTTCATACCCGAGCTAGCTTCTCGGTCCCCGACGCTAATATGTCAGGGGAGATTTTGTACATGGCGGCCCTCTATCATGTTACGGCGAGCAAGCCTCCCGTTAATTTTGACACGAGTACCAGCTTTATTGTCGGTACTGGATTGGACAGAGAAGCCCGAGGGGTCCAAGAAGAGAAAGAAGAAGGCGAATATGGTTCCTGTGCCGGACTCGGAGTCCACTACGACGGGCGAAGAGGATGATGAGCAGGATGCCGATGATTCATTCCATCCCTCGGACGAGGAGGTGGGGGATCAGCCCTCCTATTGTGCCGGATGAAAGTGGTGGCGGGTCAGCCGCCTGCTGTGCTTGACGAGGTGGTGGAGGATCAACCACCTGCTGTGCCTGGTCCTTCGCACAAGTGAAGCAGGCACGTGCTTACTGATGATGGCAGAACCTACTCCACGAAGCGAGCTGCGGTGAGACGCCGCGGGCTGTTTATTAAGGATGTTGATGCTGTTTCGGAGGTGACTTGAATTTCAACTATCTTCTCCTTCTTTTTCTGAACTATGGCCTAATCATCTTCTTTTACTCTTTGTAGGCATCAGGAGAAGATGAGTCTTCAGAGCCGGCGGTTGCCTCTGCGATCGATCCGGCTTTAAATAATTTTGATCGATGATATATGTGCCGATACCATTTTTGTTGGGGTTCTTCCGGATGGTGGCGGAGGTCGCTCATGTTGCTGAGGGTTCGACCCAAGGCGATGTGGGTCCTGCTGATCCTGCCCCTGAGATTGTCGACTCTCAGCCAGGCGATATCGATCCCAGTTATATCTCCTTCTGGGGTGGCTGGGTCGGAGAAACCGACTGCCTTCAATTCGGAGGTTGCTGGTGAGGAGACCACGATAGTTGTGAGCGAATCTCAGCCTCCACAATCCTCCGCTGGTAAGATAAGCCAAGTCTTGACTAGTTCAGAGGCTTATTTACTCTATCAGCACATCCTTCGGGTTATGTTGATTGATAATTGCTTTGGACGTACAGGTCCCACCCCTTTATTGCCGGTGACGGACATTGTCGGGGCGGATTCTGCCGGAGGGGATCTGATGGAAGCACATGTGCCTCCTTCTCTTCCGACCTATATTGAGGGGCCTCCAGCTGGATCGAGTTCGGGGGCTCAAGTGGCAGCACAGTCGGGGCAAGGGACAATGCTTTCTGCGTCCTCCTCTGCTAATATAGTTTCGGGGGTTGACCTTTTCGCCCTGCCGAGTATCTAGGCTCTTCGGGTGGCAGAAGAGGAGTTAGCTGCTATTCATGTGTCTTTTCTCTCGAAATTTGTTTCCCTGGTGGCAGGGATGGCAGGTTCCGATGCTACTCCTTCGACACTGCCAGCCACACTTCTTTTGACGCCGTCCTCTACAGAAGTTTTGGATGAAGTGTCACAGGATATGGTTGACAGCTTCTACCGCCACCTGAAAAGAGGGTTCGAAGCTGCTGTGGAGAGGGAGACTCCCTTTGCTATGGCCCGTCAGTGCGCCGGTGGCCAAATCGACATTCTTAGAATACTTCCCGGTGGGGCGGGGCTAGTTGCGCTTCTGGAGCCCAAAATGCTAGAGGCTGATCGACTTGTGACCCAGTTTCACGTACTGCGGCAAGCTGATTTGTCTGCGGCAATAGATCAAGAGCGCACTTTTCTCATAACCGCGGTGGAGAAGGTGAGGCTTGCTCGGGATTCGATCAAGCCGACCATACTGAAGGACCGCCGTGATCTGTCTCAGTTATATGATCAATTGAGCCGTAGGAATGAAGATTGCACGTCTCGGGAAGCGACAGCCTCCCGCGGGGTAATCGACACCAGGAAGCAGATCCTTGAGCCCCAGAGAAAGCTGGCCTTTCTGGAGTCTGAGCTCGAAGCCGCCCGTACCGAAAAGGGACTTGTTATCCAGGAGGCTGACAGACTTAGTCGAGCTTCTGCCAATCTGGAGCTCGCCCTGAAGAAGATGGAGGATGGCTGGCGGGCACACATGTATTTTGATGATGCGGACCGGTTGTCCCAGGAAGTGGAGCGCCGAGCTAAGCAGCGGCTTGAATAGGGGACCGCCTTGGTGAAGAACCGCCTTCTGGAATTATGTAATGCCGAACCATAGTTGGCCTTTTTCTCCTTTTGTTTATGTTCTCTTCTTTTTTTTTCTTTTTGAGGGGGACATGGTCCCAGAACATGTAATGCTTTTTGACTTTCAAATAAAGAGTATGTTTCATCTTACCCTTCATTTGTATTGTGTTTGTGGTTTTGAGGTGTTTGCCCCACTGGAGGACTATTTCTGGACCTGTTACCCTTGGCATACCTGGGTTTTAGGTATGGATAACAAGTTTGATGGGGATACCTAGAACAGTTCCACGGTAAGGTGGTCATGGACGTTCCTGGTAGCGGGAAAAAGAACGCCATGGAGCAGCTGGGCTCCCGAGGCATGATGAGAAATGATGGGCCTGCACTAAGAAACTTAGCAAAGGATATTTGTGGGTCTATTATCCTTGGCGTACCCTGGCTTAGGATACGAATAATAGGATGAAAGGGAACCAACATACTTACTCAGAGGTAATGAGGACATGGCAAGTATGGGGGCTTTTTTTAACGCGGAATCTTCCTACTAAGAGGTAATGAGGACATGGCAGGAGTGGACTCAACGGAGGATATTTGTGGTCAACAGAGAACATTTGTGGACCTACTATCCTTGGCGTACTCCGATTGTGGGTACGGATAATAAGTCGAAAGGGAACCAACATGCTTACTCAGAGGTAATGAGGACATGGCAAGCATGAGGGTTTCTTCGACGGAGCCTTCCAACTCAGAGGTAATGAGGACATGGTAGGAGTGGGCTCCATGAAGGGGGGTACATAGAACGACTCAGAGGTAATAAGGACATGGAAGTTCTATGTAGAGGGGTGATTTGTTTTTGGCGAAAGTGAGACGACTCAGAGGTAACATCGACATGGTCGTTTTGGAAATTTGTGGATCCGTTACCCTTTTTGTGCACTGGGAGTACGGGTAGTGGATCATGAAAAGGAGCTCTTTCAGGAAGAAAGTTCAGAGGTATGGTTATACATGACTTTCTCCTTAAAAGAGTGACCGGGATGTAAGTTCAGGGGTACGAGAGGGTACATAACTGACAATCCAGGAATTTTAGAATCAAAGTGCAAGTTCAGAGGTACCAGAGGGTACATAACTCAATAATCTGGGATATTTTTTGGAGGAAGAATGTGAGTTCAGCGGTATCGGAAGGTACATAACTCAATCATCTGGGATTTGGAGAATGTGAGTTCAGCGGTACCGGAGGGTACATAACTCAGAAATTGGGATATTTGGAGGATGTGAGTTCAGCGGTACCGGAAGGTACATAACTCGGTATTTTGGGATTTGGAGAATGTCATTTAGACATAATACTTCTTCAGGAACTTGCCGTTGACGGGCAACATGAGCAAGTCTCCGTTTTGTTTTGTGAGGCGGTAAGCGCCGTTGGAGAATACAACCTCAATGATAAATGGGCCTTCCCACTTTGGCTGGAACTTGCCGGCGGTTTTGTGAGTCATAACCATCGGCCTTCGAACTGCCAAAACGAGATCGCCCACTTGGAATGTTCTGATTTTAACCTTCTTATTGAAGGCTACGGAGATGCGTGCTTGGTATAGCTCGATCCGTTGCTGAGCCACTAAGCATTTTTTCATCTAAAGCCACCAACTCTTGTAGTCAGCGGTGGTAGTTATCATCCATCGTCAATTGGTAAGTAAGGGCGACGCAGAGCGAGAGGATTTGAGTCTCCAATGGGAGGACTGCCTCACTCCTGTACACCAGGGAGAATGGCGTGTTCCCAGTGGCTGTTCGAACTGTAGTACGGTACGCCCATAAGCATTCACCAAGCTTCTCGTTCCAGTCGCGTTTGTTGGAAGACACAAACTTCTTGAGCAACTTGATGATGGTTTTGTTGAATGCTTCTGCCAACCCATTCGCTGCTGGATTATATGGTGTTGTAGTGCCCCGAAATTCGTGATACGTATTTTATACGTGTTCGTATTTCTGACCCGTATTTTCATTTTCCTTGATTAGTTAGTTGTGGTTTATTTTCATATTTAGCATTGTGGTTTAATTGTCATTTATCGTTCATGGATTAATTCTGATTAGTGGAGCTTGGTTTTATTTGGATAGGAGGAGGATTGGGTTGGTTCGGCTTGGCTTGGTTTGTGGTTCATCATGAACCAAGGTGGACCCCTACCTACCACCATCCCCATTTATTAACCCTTTTTTTCTTCTCTCTCCTCATTACTTTTCTTCTTCCTCCATTAACTTCCTCACCTACCAGGAAGGTCTAGGCAAGTGCAACTTGCTTCTTGGAGGAACTCAAATTTTATTGCTTCATTCTCTTCCTTACCGCATTCTAACTTACTTTAGAACTTGGCATTTTTACTTTCCATGGCTAGATTCTTGTAGATTTATATTTATATTATTTTTAGATTTCTTGGGTTTTGATCTACTTAATCTGGTTATTTCTGAGTTTAGATGGTTCCATGTTGTAGAGAATTTCGTTCTACCCCATTTTGACCTATGGAAGTTCGGATTTGGGCTCCGGATGATGGAGTTATGAAGCTTGAGAAGTTGGCTCTCATGGTGTTCTTCTTTTCGGAATTTTGGAGAAGATGAACTGTGCTTGACTTGACCGCATGAATATTTCATACGGCAAGTGTTCTCTTCAGCCGCATGGCTGGAAGTACTTTGAGCCGCATGAGGGCCGAACTCATCTAGCCGCATAATCCTCCGCTCCTCTTGAGCCGCATATGCCTGAACTTCTCGGAACCGTATAAGCCTACTTGTTCTCAGCCGCATAGTACTGATGTTGACCTTAGCCGCTTAGGCGCATTGAGCCCATCCGCATAAGACTGCTCAACTCAGCCGCATAAAGCCTTGTTGCCGTAGCCGCATAGGCGAAGCATCCCTCGTGAGCCGCATAAGCGCACACTTCCTGCCGCAAGAATTGTTGCCCGCCGCATGCACTTTCCTCTTTCCGTAGCCGCATATCCTGCCCCTTCAGCCGCATGCGCCCCTTTGCCCTTGCAGTCGCATATGCGCCCACCACATCGAGCCGCATGGAACTCTATTTGATCCCGGCCGTATATACCTGAGTGATAGCCTGCCTGTCACGACCCGCTACCCAAATTGTTGGGCCAGGCCGAGTCATGCCCAGCCTACGTTGAGATAAAACGTAGTAAGCTGTTCTAAAGACAACAGGATAAGACTAAATGTGCTAACAGTTCTATAAGTGAAGAAGAAACATAAATGCTCCAAACACAAAAGTCGTCGTATATAGTAAAATGTCCAAGTACAAGTAGACTGAAATGTAAAACTGGATACATGTCCAGTTACAAAATGATATAGTCTAATACATACTCTCAAAAGTCTAAGTAAACAAAAGACAACTAGGCGAGGTTCCCAGCAGGAACATCCTCGTAAAGCAGAGCCGGGTCCTCGGCAGTAACTCCATAGTATGAGTCGCAGAGTAACTCCTCCTCAGTAAGGACACCTACAACGTTATCCTGTCAGGACGGGAGCAAGTACTAAATCTAGCAAACTAGCATATGAAACATGGAAATGAACATGAGAGGAATAACTGGAAAGCATGGCATCACATAGTCTATCATGGCAAGGACACATATGTCATAAAGACAGATGTATATGTAATGTTTAAAACTGTAGCAAGTACGTAATCGGTCAATAGATGTACAATGTACCGAGGTACAATGTAAATAAAATGTACATACGTACAAGTAAAACAAGCGATAGATGTACATACGTACAAATACAGCTGATGTGCCTACGACAAGGTATACATAAAATGTCAACCTTGCTCGGTACGTACGTACGAGTAGGGGGGGGCATGATCACGTACGCTACTAACAGTTTCCCCATAACCCATATTCTAAATCATGTGAGAGATACATCAAGACTGTTCTAAGCATGGTAGTAATGGAAAGTACAACATGTGACGTTTTAACTTGCTACCCCAAGGGTCAGCATTTAACATGGTGGGTTTTGCAGTTCATTTATGTAACAACATGTAAAGTTCGTAGAAAGTACTTGCCTCTAGCAAAGCAAAACAAATCAAGCTGCGATAACAGTGCTATGGATGTCCAGTAACTCGTCACTGTAGAAATAAATGTAATAACTTAGCTTTTACACTAAGCTAAGATACTAGAACACTAACTGGTGCGACACGACTTGTGACTGGGCACCTAGCCAAAATGATGACTTGGCATAGGAGACCAATGTGGGGTGACACACTATGTTAACTAACTTTCTAGGGTCTTTATACTAGTGAGGGATGGGGTTCAATACGACTAAAACTCAAAAATAGCACAAAAGCTACAAGTCGTAATTAAACAACAATTAAATCAAAAGACCATTGTGTTCTAACAATTTTAGAGATAGGCAAAAAGCCTAGTTTTTCTTAAAGTAAAGTACCAAGGTGATCCTTGTTAATCATAGAAATTTATTATAATTTTTCTGGAATTTATTAACCAGTACAAGTATTTTATAAAAATCAGTTTTCCTAAGTATACAGAAAATGAGTTTTGGTTTCATATGCCAAACTAGTGGCAAAACAGTAAATTAAATACTACAAAAATTATACTAAATTAGCTAACTTAACAAAGTATCTAAAAACTATTTTTCCATAATTTTAGCAATAATTTAAGTATTTTTAAAAAATCAAAAACAGCAATGCACACAATAATTAATTATCTGCGTATTTTGTCCATGTATATAATTTGAACCAAAGTTCAAATACAGGACCCAAGGCCATGAATCAAGTCCAATATGACTTGTACAGGTCTTGAATGTGTGAAAACACATTTGAGCCCAAAAATCCATGCTAGGCTTGGACACCAAATGGTTGCAGTAATTTAAATACACAAAAATACAAATTGATAAAAGTGCAAAGTAAATATTATTATTTTAATAAGGCAAAATTATACATAGTAGTTACAAAAGTATGACAACTTATTTTATAAAGATAATTTATACTAAGTAAAGTAAAACACATATATAAAAGTACATCTACAATATTTATATTTATACATAAATTTATAGATATTTATATCAAGGATATATATACATCCATATATTAAAAGTTACATATATATATATATATATATATATGTAAGAAAAATAATTAATTTATAAAGTATATATATAATGTTTATATACAAATATATATATATATATATATATATATATATAGAAAACATTTGATAATAAAGTGTATAAATTAATATATACACACATGATAAATATATACATATATACATATATGTATATATATATATATAAATACTAACATATATACATATAATTTACTAACTATAAAATATATACATATATACATATATACTATTAAAACAGTATATATACATATATACTAATATATATATATATATATATATATATATATATATATATATACATATATATATATATATAAACAGCAAAAGAAAAAGAAAAGAAAAAGAAAAAAGAAAAGGAAAAGAAAAAGAAACAACAGCAGCACAGGGGGGCTCGAACCCGAGTCTCTGGAAGAGGGGGGGGGGGTTTCTAAACTGTGCGGGCTGGCCAGTAGGCCAGTCTGGCCGGTCTGTTAGGGAAGGGGGTTTGATTAATTTATTTCAGTTTGGTTTTTAATGGGTCTAAACTCGAAAAGTCCATTCGTTGCGTCTCTGTGTCCAGACAGTTTAGGACACGAGTACACACGAGTCCTGTGTCCTGGGAGTGCACGATGCGCACGAGTCCAGTTGGCCGTGTCCGAGCTTACCATTAGGTTCGTCGGGACCAAGCGAGTCCGTGTCCGCGTATACGTGACACAAATCGAAGGGAGGAGGGTGTGACACGTACGTGTCCGAAGTCGGGCTGCTGTCGAGGAGGCGATCGACGGCTGGGGGCGTCGGGACGGCGGCGCTTGGGTGGCGCTGGACGCGGCTCGTCGAGGCGGACGTGATGGTGGTGGTGGTTTGCTGTTAGGGTGGGTGTAGGCGTCGGGACAGGGCTTCGCCGGAGTTTGGGTTCCGACTAGGAAGTTGGGGAAGAGTGGGGCGGTGGTGGTCGTCGTGGGGTGTAGATCTAGGGTTTTAGGTCTGGGGGTCGATGGGGGGTTTTATAGGGGGAGTTAAGGCGGTCGGGGCAGCCGGGAATGGCGGGGGCAGGGCGGCGTGGCGGTCGTCGGGGCAGTCGGGGCAGTCGTCGGGGGTGGGTAGGTAGTTTAGCACTTAGGTCCTTAGGTTTTAGGTTATTTACAAATAGGTCCTAATCAGGTTAAAATGCAAATGATAATTTGCATTCCGCATTCAAAACAAATGGTAAATTACAAAATGCTATAAAAACAATTTAATAAATTGCATAACCATATTAAAACAATTCTAAAATTTATAAAATGATATTAAAATATTTAAATAATTTGCAAAATGCTATTTTTGTATATTTAAAACTCATTAAAATTTATTTAAAAATTCTAGAAAATTCCTAAAATCATATTAAATTATTTTAAAACCAATAATGACATTTAATAATTAATTAACACTAGTTTAAAATTTTTTGAAAATCAGGGGCTTACACTGCCGTATGAGGCCCAGTCATTCCTGGCCACATGGATTTACAACAACCCTGTGCCGCATGTGCCTTAGGCTTCATTCTAGCCGCATGAAGCCGCGCGCCTGCTCCACGTTGAACCCAAATCCTTGGCCGCATGGAACCGTATTGATTCAGCCGCATGGGCTGTTCTCTTCCCAGTCGCATGAGATCATACCTGGCCGCATATGCCTTAGCCGCATGACTCTCCATTAGCCCTGTGTACTATTATTTTATTATTATTTGCACATGTCTTGTAACCCCCCCTATTGTATATTTTTACGCCCATTTATATCCTTACGCCTTTTGTCCCGAACTTGATAATCCCGATTTGATTGGCATGATTGAAATAATAATTGTACCTGGCATGGTGTGACCAAGAACTGACATGCTTGATAGTGGCCTGCCATGGTTCACTCCTGACATAATAACTTGACTTGATAGCTTGACCTGCTAATTCATGACACGACAGTGACCCGTAGTGGTGCACTCTTGACAAGTACCCTGATAATGCTTGATAGTGGCCCGTCGTGGCGAACTCTTGACAAATCGATTCATTGGCCTGGACACCGTGGATGATTGTGCTTGTATAAACTACTAGCCCGGTTGTGTCTTGCATCATGTCTAGGGCATGATCCCTGAGTACCACGGTCAAGGTTTTATACTGAATCTGGCTAGGTTAATGACTAGATTGATCAAATAGTTCATAAAGAATTTCCCAGTTACCTGTTGCCCCTTTGATCCCGGCCTTATATATATATATACATAGGATTTGTTGCTATCCGTCGAGATGAGCGCACTTTCAGCCCACCGTCGAGTGTGGTACCTCAGGACATATGTATCTTACTACAGTGTGTCTGCTATATCCTGCTATCTTTTCCTTTTATTGCTGGGATCACTCAGGTAGTAACAAACAGGTAACCGGACTTAGAATTCTCATTGCATCTTGCTAGTAACTAGGCCTGTGATAACCCTAGTTAGTTAAAGTATCAAGCCGTACTTATTGCTTGGCCGTGATTGTTGGATGGGATTCAATCTGTCTAGTCTTGTCTTGATCCTATACAAGATTGTTACATATTTTGATTTCTTATATTTAACTTGTCGATAAATGGTGGGAGAAGCCAAGTTCCATTCAGACGAAGGGTTACAACCCCGGTCCTTGTTTGGTTTACGGGTTGTAACCTGGTTATCTGAATAGTCCCATAGTTATCTCGTCGTATATCACCTGTTATATTTTTCCTTAATTCCTGTCTTTATTACCTTATTATTATTGTGCTAATTGCTGGTTTTAGTTCCTAAGTGAAGCCTCCTTTGTGGCACTTGCTCGTTCTGGGGTCTGACCCAGCTGGTTTTGTATGGCCAGATACCGGAGCAGCAGCTAAGGATCTACCTGCTTTCCAGCCCGATGGTGACCGCCAGGCGTAACCAGGGCAACGACTGGGTTTTTTTTTGTTCTCCCACTTTATTGTACATTATTCTTTTGAGGCATTTAGCCGACGAGCACTTGTTAGCTCGATGCACTTTACCTTTTGTCTGTCTACGGGCTGTAATCATGATTGGCAACTCGAGGTTGATCATGTATGACTTAACTCTTGCTAGTCCTTACATTTTGTACGACTAGCTTCATGATCATCTGGATATGTAATGTTTTGGACGCCTTACAATTGTATATTTGGTGGTCTGATATCTTGTAACATTTACTTACTTGCTTATGATTGAGACACTAGGCTTGTTATTGACCGTAGGAGACTGATGGCTTGTAGATAAACCCTCATATTTCTAGACAGCCGTGACCGTATAATGGAGTGGATCCCATTTCATTATACGTAGCTGGCTATGTCTGTCCCCGCTCTCCAGTATTCTGGTGTCACGACCCGCACCCTAGAGTAAGGGCACAAGAAGTGGGTACGTCCAGCCTACGCCGCAGTGTCGGCGGTAGAACGCTGTTCTAGGTCACAACATCTAACAATATATAATGCCAGGCAGTTTATACTCCCCGAATGGGGGTGACATAGCAGAATGTAAACTCAATCACAACTAGGGAAGAAAAGTACGATATGTTATAGAACTCAAAAGTAAAGTACAGATAATCAGAAGAGTCTAGTGTCTAAGATAACATCTCAGAAACATTCCAAGTACAAGCCTCAACTACAGAATATGAAAGAATATATATATCTCAAAACAACAACTGAAAGTCAAAAACAATGCTGAAAAGGAAGATAAAGCCTAGCTGACTAGCCTAGACTATGGGAGTAGTATCCTGAACTGCAGCTGGGTCCTCCAGAGGAGCCAGGTCGCAGGTGTCGTCTAAGCCTGCTCCGTAATAGGTGGTGTAAAGGGCCTCATCCTCATCCTCTGTAATATTTTCAACAGGTCCAGTCAGGACATGAGCGAGCACAGTACATCTCATGTAGTTCATATCAAGGCAGGAAATATAAAGCAGGCAATAGAGTAAGATACATGAAACGCTGTAAGAAGATGTACATAAAACAGGAGAGATATTTGATAACTGGAAATATATACATGATAAGTAAGAACAGTAAGTGACTAGTGATTTAGAGTACGAGATGGCATGTAATTGGCTTAGGTTGAACATGATGTACATGAGTGAACATGTGGGACATCAGCCAATGAGGCTGATGTGTACATGATAAACATAAAAAGTAACAGAGTGAACATGATGGGTAAATCACATGACCATTTATACTCACCCCTACCCACAATTAATACACAAGGATCTAGTCCCGTTACGTTACGGACATGATGTTTTGGTTACACAGGAAACACATAAGGAAACATGAGCGTACATGAAAGAAAATGAGAGTACATGAACGTACATGTAAGAACATGAGAGAACATGAGTGTACATGAATAACGCAGAAGCGAGGAATACATGATGTACATGAAACACATGTCATAAAGTATCCGATGCTCCCGCTAAGGGGGATAACATCCCAAGAAGAGATCCGTATAGTACTAATCCGTGATGATAACGTGACAGCATCAAGTAAAAGTAATCTAGAGCGAGAATATAAATCGTGACAAGTATGAAACGATCAGAGAATGTACTCGCCTGATACCCTGAATATCTGCTGAGAATATATGTCTGAAACTGAGGAACAAGGTCCTAAAAATAGAGCAGTATGGGTCACAACATGTCTGAAATGATATAATGAAATCCTACTATGCATTCTACATAATTCTAGGTCAATCTAGGCCCAAGTCAACTCTTGGTCAACCTTGGTCAACCCTAGAAGTCAAACTAGGTCCACCAAGTCTAATTCAGTCTAAGCTAGGCTAACTAGGTCTAATACTTCCATTCTAGACAACACACCAATCAAGTATTCCTTATACCTAAGTACAACACATTACATATATATAGATACCATATATATTGACTAACACTAGGAATACATAGGCCAATTATTATAGATACAATATATATTCAGACACTCACAAGCACACAGGTAATCACCTTGCACACACTACATATAGGCATCAATTTAGGGTGCACACACATGCATATATAGAAGGGAAAAAATATGTGGGTGTGTATGTCACATAGCCAAGAGTGTGTGTCATGGTGGTCATGTAAGAGGTCAGTAAAGAATGGCAAGGTGTGAGTGTATATGTGGGGAATATGTGAACAAGTGAGCTGTGTACAGAAATTATATGTGACAGTAACAATGTAGGCCTGTGTGTGTTATGTAGAAACTATGTGTGTATGTGTCCAAGTGCAGGAACATCATGGCCTGCTCTACAACTAAATCAGTCTTAAAACCAATATGAATGAGCCACATGTATATCAATGAAATTCAGGTTTATATGTAACTGGAACTCAGTTTATAACAAATTGAACTAATCTATCACAAAGAGTATCATTTAAACTTCCAAATAAGAACTGAATCTAAATCTCAGATTTTACCATGCTAACATATTGTTTAATTTGGAAGAAGGGGAACCCATTCATATATGCATTGAAACTGAAACTTGATTCACAGTTTTCTACTTAACAGTTGAACTTAACTAGCATGCCCTACCTAAAATGAGTCACATTTATATCAATAAAAAACTGGAAACTCAGTTTGATACTAAGATTACACATTATATGGAAATAGACTCACATGTATATATCAGGAAAAGGAAGAGAATCAATTCATTGCCAATGCATATTCATCAACTGGTCCTAACTTCAGTTATTACAAAACTGAGCTAAATCTCAGATTTTTCTTTACCAGACAATTTCAGCAATGAGGGAAATCAATTCATGTATATTTATTAAAACTGAACTTAATTAGGCAATACTAAAAACTGAGAATTCAACCAAGCTCTCAAAATCAAAACTAAAACTGAAACTAATATCCCAGGTATGCATACCAGTCATTGCAGTAAGGAAGACATCATTTATACTTGAATTTACATTACTGTCATGTTTTCGAATTCAAAAACATGCATCATTGCATACCCTCATTCATTCACAGTCTAACCAACTCCCAACATTCCAAAATTGAAACACAATAGATATAATGTAGGAGAACACATTTGGGTTTTAAAAATCATGAACTAACAACAATTTGTAGGTTTATTAACTATCAAAAATTCATATTGAAACTGGAAACTAAAAGACTGATACTACATTTAATTCCAGATTTTGCCAAATAGAAATTACCCAACAAAATCCCATTCAAACACAAATATTGAGTTGTAAACATATTTCATACATTACCTAGGTGTCCTGAACCTGTTCGTGTCCAACACGATGGACACAAACGTGTCCAGACAACAAAATATCAAAACAGTGCACTGGCACTGTCCACAGAGCACGGCCTCGTGCGTGTGTGCACGCGTGTCGTGCACACGACACAGCACGAGGTAGGCCTCGTGCTCATGCACCTGGGTACCCCTAGACTTAGGCTAGGTCTAGGTCCTCCTGTCTTGCGTCTTCGTGTCCGCGTGTCCATGTTAGACACGCGTATCAGAGGGCACAAACATGAGTACATAGACTCAGTGCAAAACCAGTGCAGCGTGTCGTGCACCCTCGACACGACACGAGGAGTCGTGTCACTTGGGGAGTGTCATGACAGACACTGCCCCATAGTGTGTGTCAAATTATACGTGTCCAAGTGTCGTGTCCATGGAGAAATTGCCCCCGAGTAGCAGGGGATTCCTGCAGCTGCGCGCGGCCGTGTGCACGCGCGTGTCCAAGCTACCAAAACGATACAAAAGCGACACAAAATTAAGACACCAACACAGGAATCAAAAGACCATATCAAAACTAACTTTCCTATTCAAAAAGAACTAATTAAATCGATCGAAATGCCCTTTGAGGCATTTCGTCGAACACAGTGCCACTGGCACTGATACGTGTCCAGAATGGACACGAAACCTCTGACACCAAGCTCGAATCCTATCTAAACCCTAGGGGGACCCTTAGGGCTTCCTATTCATGAAGATTAACAGGGATTTCATGGAGATTTGGAGAAGTTACCTTAGTGTGAACTTTCAATAGAAAAGTGGCTCTTTCTAACACTTTGCTTGATGTCCCAAACACTTCAAATCATTAGCAAGCTGGACCAAAACATCACAACAGCAAGAATACCATTATTAGGAAGGTTTGCAACTGGTTTGAGGATTTTAGGACATAAAATGGAATTATAGTGAATTTACTAGGGCAAGAACTCACCTATTTCTTCTTGGATCTAATTTTTCTAAGGAGGGAGGCTAGCCCTAAGTTTGAGAGGGGTTTTATAGTGGGGGAAAAGGTATGATGGCTGCCAATAGGTTAGGGTTAGGGTTTAGGATGAGGGGCTAAGGTTCCTCCAACAATTTCTAGCTAATCCAAGGGCTCACAATTAAAGTAGCCCCTTTAACCTTTAGCCTAAAATATCAATCTACAAATATCTAGATATTTCACTAATGTAATTACTTTAATGAAACCCTCTAACTTAGTCTCTAGGGTCATGATTAACAATGTAGATTAGGCTAACTTCTAGGTCAAGACTCAACAATTCAAGTAACACATATTTAATTAATATAATTCACCATTTCACAAAAGTGTCAAAATGACTAAAATACCCCTAGGCTTAAAAGTAAAAATTTGAAATCCTAAACACATGATTAGGTCTCATTGGTCATGATTAGTCTTCTAGGTCATGTATGACTAATGTTACACTAGTAAAACACCAATTCATATTTCACTCAATTAAATAGTTTTAAAATAACTAAAAATCACCAAAAATCATATCATGACTAAAATCAATATTTTAATGATTTAAAATGCAAAATTTCAAATTTACCCTTATTTAGGAAAAGTGGGTGTTACATCTGGTTCTGGGATGTGACATGGTTTAAGTGGTGGCCCATACAGGTCTTGTGAATCAAGAAATGTGAGGGTTTACCGGATAGATGTCTCAATCTGTACTCGCCTTTGATCTCCACTCGTATCTTCTTATCTCCTTGGATCCCTGACTTGAAAACATGCTTACATCATTGTTCTATCCTAGTCCTTCCTTAATATTCCTGATGTCAGTACTTCAGTGGCATCGTTCCTGTTGATCAGCCAGAAGAAGTTCGACCGATAGTTTAGTAACAGCAAGAAGATCAAGATCAGTCCTCAGCAGTCGCCTCCCGAGCCATGCCTTCTGGAGAACCAGTACCCCAGTGCAGCCAGTTCAGCCAACAGGGTTAGAGGATGGGGTCTTGATAGGGCTCATCAGTGAGTTGCTTGCGTCTCAGGACTGTCGAGGTGATGCCTTGCAGCAAGCAGTACAAGATGCTGTGAGCGGAAGTGGTCCTCGAGGGAATAGTACGGTCAACAATTTCGAGCGCCTGAACCCTCCCTTCTTCGACGGCAGCGAGGATGCTATTGCTGCAGATGCCTGGCTGCAGGACATTGAAGTTATCTTGGAGGCAACCAGGACCCCTGAAGCAGAGAAGGTGGCGGTGGTGTGCCTACAGTTACTAGATCTAGCCCGCAGCTGGTGGGCTATGGAGGCAGCGAGTTTGGGTACGCCTATCATATGGGCGGTATTCAGTGATATGTTCCAGACCAAGTACTTCGACGCAGTGGCTAGATATGACCTGCAGGCCAGGTTTAGTAATCTCAGGCAGATGAGCAGGACGGTCAACGGATATGCGGTCGAGTTTTCAAGGTTGAGTCAGTTTGCTCCTACCTTGGTGGCAACCGAGCTAGACAGAGCACAGCGATTTCAGCAGGGGCTCCACTTGGAGATCATATTGGCAGTAGAGCAGTTCGAGCACAGAACTTTTGATGCTGTCTTGCGAGCAGCAAGGAGGCATGAGTACACTTCCTGAAGGATAGCGGACCGGACCGGAGATTGGAAGCGGTCTCACGACCAGATGAACCAATCCTCAGCACCGGCCCCAGCCGCTAGGGCCCTGACCATTGGAGCTACGAGGGCAGGTTCGGTTTCCTCCTTACAGCATTCTGCCCCGACCTATCCCCAGCAGCAGAAGCAGAAGCGACCTTTCGCAAATGGTTGTTCTCATTACGGGAAGCCCGGGCATGTTGTTACTGAGTGCCGCAGAGCACAGGGATTGTGCTTGGTTTGTGGTTCGCCAGACCACATGATAGGATCTTGTCCGTTCAGAAATAGATCATCGTCGACAGTAACTAGTTCCTCGGTTATGGGACCAGCACCAGCACCAGAACCAGCTCCAGTTCACCAACCACAGCAGCTCCTGTTCCCGGGTCCATTGCCGTCTCAGGCCCAGGACTTCCAGCAACAGAGGCCTCAGCAGTTCGCCCTGGCCCAGGCCCAGATCCAGAATCGACAGTGAGGTATTTGTGTCCTATTGTCTTGCTTTTCGCCGTCGTCATGCGGGACACATGTCATGTTTCATGTATCCTAATTACAATGGTATATCCCGGGCCCAAGCCATGTCCTAGATCATTCGAAAATGGTTATTGGTACCAACCTTTTCGTATGAGGAGAGGCCCGTGTCCCTGTTTGACCAAAGAGAGAGACCTCAAGCGCAAGACTATCAACTTAGTTCGTGTTGCTTGAGTTCATCGCTCCTTAGGAGAGTCAAACGTGGGAGTGTGAGGATCATATCCGATCACGTTATCCCAATCGATTTGGCTCGCGAGGTGTAATATCTTTGTTATGCCTTGCACTTCGATTCCTTGCTTGCATGAATGATTGTATGATTGATTGGTAGCGTAGATTGCTTGCGATAGTATAACTGTCCCGACATCTCTAGCCTCTTAATTAAATTTCGAGGACAGAATATTTTTAAGGTGGGTAGGATGTAGTGCCCCGAAATTCGTGATACGTATTTTATACGTGTTCGTATTTCTGACCCGTATTTCTCATTTTCCTGGATTAGTTAGTTATGGTTTATTTTCATATTTAGCATTGTGGTTTAATTGTCATTTATCGTTCATGGATTAATTCTGATTAGTGGAGCTTGGTTTTATTTGGATAGGAGGAGGATTGGGTTGGTTCGGCTTGGCTTGGTTTGCTTGGTTCATCATGAACCAAGGTGGACCCCTACCTACCACCATCCCCATTTATTAACCCTTTCTTCCTTCTCTCTCCTCATTACTTTTCTTCTTCCTCCATTAACTTCCTCACATACCAGGAAGGTCTAGGCAAGTGCAACTTGCTTCATGGAGGAACTCAAATTTTATTGCTTCATTCTCTTCCTTACAGCATTCTAACTTACTTTAGAACTTGGCATTTTCACTTGCTATGGCTAGATTCTTGTAGATCTATATTTACATTATTTTTGAATTTTTGTGTTTTGATCTACTTAATCTGGTTATTTCTGAGTTTAGATGGTTCCATGTTGTAGAGAATTTCGTTCTACCCCATTTTGACCTATGGAAGTTCAGATTTGGGCTCCGGATGATGGAGTTATGAAGCTTGAAAAGTTGGCTCTCATGGTGTTCTTCTTTTCGGAATTTTGGAGAAGATGAACTGTGATTGACTTGACCGCATGAATATTTTATGCGACAAGTGTTCTCTTCAGCCGCATGGTTGGAAGTACTTTGAGCTGCATGAGGGCCGAACTCATCTAGCCGCATAATCCTCCGCTCCTCTTGAGCCGCATATGCCTGAACTTCTCGGAACCGCATAAGCCTACTTCTTCTCATCCGCATAGTACTGAGGTTGACCTTAGCCGCTTAGGCGCATTGAGCCCATCCGCATAAGACTGCTCAACTCAGCCGCATAAAGCCCTGTTGCCGTAGCCGTATAGGCGAAGCATCCCTCGTGAGCCGCATAAGCGCACACTTCCTGCCGCAAGGATTGTTGCCCGCTGCATGCACTTCCCTCTTTTCGTAGCCGCATATCCTGCCCCTTCAGCCGCATGCGCCCCCTTGCCCTTGCAGTCGCATATGCGCCCACCACATCGAGCCGCATGGAACTCCACTTGACCCCGGCCGCATATACCTGATTGATAGCCTGCCGCATGAGGCCCAGTCATTCCTGGCCGCATAGATTTTCAGCAACCCTGAGCCGCATGCGCCTTGGGCTTCCTTCTAGCCGCATGAAGCCGCGCGCCTGCTCCATGTTGAACCCAAACCCTTAGCCGCATGGAACCGCATTGATTCAGCCGCATGGGCTGTTCTCTTCCCAGCCGCATGAGATCATACCTGGCCGCATATGCCTTAGCCGCATGACTCTCCAATATCCCTGTGTACTATTATTTTATTATTATTTGCCTATGTCTTGTAACCCCTCCTATTATATATTTTTACGCCCATTTATATCCTTACGCCTTTTGTCCCGAACTTGATAATCCCGATTTGATTGGCATGATTGAAATAATAATTGTATCTGGCATGGTGTGACCAAGAACTGACATGCTTGATAGTGGCCCGCCGTGGTGTACTCCTAACATGATAACTTAACCTGATAGCTTGACCTGCTAATTCATGACACAACAGTGACCCGTAGTGGTGCACTCTTGACAAGTACCCTAACAATGCTTGATAGTGGTCCGTCGTGGCGCACTCTTGACAAATCGATTCATTGTCCTGGACACCGTGGATGATTGTGCTTGTATAAACTACTAGTCCGGTTGCGTCTTGCATCATGTTTAGGACATGATCCCTGAGTACCACGGTTAGGGTTTTATACTGAATCTGGCTAGGTTAATGACTAGATTGATCAAATAGTTCATAGAGAATTTCCCAGTTACCTGTTGCCCCTTTGATCCCGGCCTTATATATGTATATATACATGGGATTTGTTGCTATCCGTCGAGATGAGCGCACTTCCAGCCCGCCGTCGAGTGTGGCACCTTAGGACACATGTATCTTACTACAGTGTGTCTGCTATATCCTGCTATCTTTTTCTTTTCTTGCTGGGATCACTCAGGTAGTAACAAACAGGTAACCGGACTTGGAATTCTCATTGCATCTTACTAGTAACTAGGCCTATGATAACCCTAGTTAGTTAAAGTATCAAGCCGTACTTATTGCTTGGCCGTGATTGTTGGATGGGATTCAATCTGTCTAGTCTTGTCTTGATCCTATAAAAGATTGTTACATATTTTGATTTCTTATATTTACCTTGCCGATAAATGGTGGGAGAAGCCAAGTTCCGTTCAGACGAAGGGTTACAACCCCGGTCCTTGTTTAGTTTACGGGTTGTAACCTGGTTATCTGAATAGTCCCATGGTTATCTCGTCGTATATCACCTGTTATATTTTTCCTTAATTCCTGTCTTTATTACCTTATTATTATTGTGCTAATTGCTGGTTTTAGTTCCTAAGTGAAGCCTCCTTCGTGGCACTTGCTCGTTCTGGGGTCTGACCCAGCTGGTTTTGTATGGCCAGATACCGGAGCAGCAGCAAAGGATCTACCTGCTTTCCAGCCCGATGGTGACCGCCAGGCGTAACCAGGGCAACGACTGGGTTTCTTTTGTTCTCCCACTTTATTGTACATTATTCTTTTGAGGCATTTAGCCGACGAGCACTTGTTAGCTCGATGCACTTTACCTTTTGTCTGCCTACGGGCTGTAATCATGATTGGCAACTCGAGGTTGATCATGTATGACTTAACTCTTGCTAGTCCTTACATTTTGTACGACTAGCTTCATGATCATCTGGATATGTAATGTTTGGGATGCCTTACAATTGTATATTTGGTAGTCTGATATCTTGTAATATTTACTTACTTGCTTATGATTGAGACACTAGGCTTGTTATTGACCGTAGGAGAGTGATGGCTTGTAGATAAACCCTCATATTTCTAGACAGCCGTGACCGTATAATGGAGTGGATCCCATTTCATTATACGTAGCTGGCTATGTCTGCCCCCGTTCTCCAGTATTCTGGTTCTGGGGCGTGACATGGTTTAAGTGGTGGCCCATGCAGGTCTTGTCAATCAAGAAATGTGAGGGTTTACCGGATAGATGTCTCAATCTGTACTCGTCTTTGATCTCCACTCGTATCTTCTTATCTCCTTGGATCCCTGACTTGAAAACATGTTTACATCATTGTTCTATCCTAGTCATTCCTTAATATTCCTGATGTCATTACTTCAGTGGCAACGTTCCTGTTGATTAGCCAGAAGAAGTTCGACCGACAGCCCAGCAACAGCAAGAAGATCAAGATCAGTCCTCAGCAGCCGCCTCCCGAGCCATGCCTTCTGGAGAACCAGTGCCCCCAGTCCAGCCAGTTCAGCCAGCAGGGTCAGAGGATGGGGTCTTGATAGGGCTCATCCGTGAGTTGCTTGCGTCTCAGGACTGTCGAGGTGATGTCTTGCAGCAAGCAGTACAAGATGCTGTGAGCGGAAGTGGTCCTCGAGGAAATAGTGCGGTCAACAATTTTGAGCGCCTGAACCCTCCCTTCTTCGATGGTAGCGAGGATGCTATTGCTGTAGATGCCTGGCTATAGGACATTGAAGTTATCTTGGAGGCAGCCAGGACCCCTGAAGCAGAGAAGGTGGAGGTGGTGCGCCAGCAGTTACTAGATCTAGCCCGCAGCTGGTGGGCTATACAAGCAGCGAGTTTGGGTACGCCTGTCATGTGGGCGGTATTCAGTGATATGTTCTAGACCAAGTACTTCGACGCAGTGGCTAGATATGACCTGCAGGCCAGGTTTAGTAATCTCAGGCAGATGAGCAGGACGGTCGACGGATATGCGGCCGAGTTTTCAAGGTTGAGTCAGTTTGCTCATACCTTGGTGGCAACCGAGCTAGACAGAGCACAGCGATTTCAGCAGGGGCTCCACTTGGAGATCATATTGGCAGTAGAGCAGTTCGAGCACAGAACTTTTGATGCCGTCTTGCGAGCAGCAAGGAGGCATGAGTACACTTCCCGAAGGATAGCGGACCGGACTGGAGATCGGAAGCGGTCTCACGACCAGATGAACCAATCCTCAGCACCGGCCCCAGCTGCTAGGGCCCTTACCATTGGAGCTACGAGGGCAGGTTCGGTTACCTCCTTACAGCATTCTGCCCCGACCTATCCCCAACAGCAGAAGCAAAAGCGGCCTTTCGCAACTGGTTGTTCTTATTGCGGGAAGCCCGGGCATGTTGTCACTGAGTGCCGCAGAGCACAGGGATTGTGCTTGGTTTGTGGTTCGCCAGACCACATGATAGGATCTTGTCCGTTCAGAAATAGATCATCGTCGACAGTAACTAGTCCCTCGGTTATGGGACCAGCACCAGCACCAGAACCAGCTCCAGTTCACCAACCACAGCAGCTCCAGTTCCCGGGTCCATTGCCGTCTCAGGCCCAGGCCTTCCAGCAACAGAGGCCTCAGCAGTTCGCCCTGGCCCAGGCTCAGATCCAGAATCGACAGAGAGGTATCTGTGTCCTATTGTCTTGCTTTCCACCGTCGTCATGCGGGACACATGTCATGTTTCATGTATCCTAATTACAACGGTATATCCCGGGCCCGAGCCATGTCCTAGATCATTCGAAAACGGTTATTGATACCAACCTTTTCGTATGAGGAGAGGCCCGTGTCCCTGTTTGACCAAAGAGAGAGACCTCAAGCGCAAGACTATCAACTTAGTTCGTGTTGCTTGAGTTCATCGCTCCTTGGGAGAGTCAAACGTGGGAGTGTGAGGATCATATCCGATCACGTTATCCCAATCGGTTTGGCTCGTGAGGTGTAATATCTTCGTTATGCCTTGCACTCCGATTCCTTGCTTGCATGAATGATTGTATGATTGATTGGTAGCGTAGATTGCTTGCGATAGTATAGCTGTCCCGACATCTCTAGCCTCTTAATTAAATTTCGAGGACGGAATATTTTTAAGGTGGGTAGGATGTAGTGCCCCGAAATTCATGATACGTATTTTATACGTGTTCGTATTTCTGACCCATATTTCTCATTTTCCTTGATTAGTTAGTTGTGGTTTATTTTCATATTTAACATTGTGGTTTAATTGTCATTTATCGTTCATGGATTAATTCTGATTAGTGGAGCTTGGTTTTATTTGGATAGGAGGAGGATTGGGTTGGTTCGGCTTGGCTTGGTTTACTTGGTTCATCATGAACCAAGGTGGACCCCTACCTACCACCATCTCCATTTATTAACCCTTTCTTCCTTCTCTCTCCTCATTACTTTTCTTCTTCCTCCATTAACTTCCTCACCTACCAGGAAGGTCTAGGCAAGTACAACTTGCTTCATGGAGGAACTCAAATTTTATTGCTTCAATCTCTTCCTTACAGCATTCTAACTTACTTTAGAACTTGGCATTTTCACTTTCCATGGCTAGATTCTTGTAGATCTATATTTACATTATTTTCAGATTTCTTGGGTTTTGATCTACATAATCTGGTTATTTCTGAGTTTAGATGGTTCCATGTTGTAAAGAATTTCGTTCTACCCCATTTTGACCTATGGAAGTTTGGATTTAGGCTCCGGATGATGGAGTTATGAAGCTTGAGAAGTTGGCTCTCATGGTGTTCTTCTTTTCGGAATTTTGGAGAAGATGAACTATGCTTGACTTGACCGCATGAATATTTCATGCGGTAATTGTTCTCTTCAGCCGCATGGTTGGAAGTACTTTGAGCTGCATGAGAGCCGAACTCATCTAGCCGCATAATCCTCCGCTCCTCTTGAGCCGCATATGCCTGAACTTCTCGGAACCGCATAAGCCTACTTCTTCTCAGCCGCATAGTACTGATGTTGACCTTAGCCGCTTAGGCGCATTGAGCCCATCCGCATAAGACTGCTCAACTCAGCCGCATAAAGCCCTGTTGCCGTAGCCGCATAGGCGAAGCATCCCTCGTGAGCCGCATAAGCGCACACTTCCTGCCGTAAGGATTGTTGCCCACCGCATGCACTTCCCTCTTTCCGTAGCCGCATATCCTGCCCCTTCAGCCGCATGCGCCCCCTTGCCCTTGTAGTCGCATATGCGCCCACCACATCGAGCCGCATGGAACTCTACTTGACCCCGGCCGCATATACCTGATTGATAGCCTGCCGCATGAGCCCAGTCATTCCTGGCCGCATGGATTTTCAGCAACCCTGAGCCGCATGCGCCTTGGGCTTCCTTCTTGCCGCATGAAGCCGCGCGCCTGCTCCATGTTGAACCCAAACCCTTGGCCGCATGGAACCGCATTGATTCAGCCGCATGGGCTGTTCTCTTCCCAACCGCATGAGATCGTACCTGGCCGCATATGCCTTAGCCGTATGACTCTCAATGATGTACCTTTGATGATTAAGGTTAAAGAAAGAACTCGAGCTTCGTCTGAGGTATCTGTGAGAATTCCAGTCAAGAGCTAAGTTCAATCTCTCATGATCAAGATTAAAGGACGTACTTCCCGTACAATTGATCCAGAACCATTGGTCATCAACCTTAGAAAGTCTATGCTGAAGACGGATGCTGGTCCGTTAATGATCAATCCAAAGCGTAATAGTCAATCTATAAATGATGTAAATATTGATCATTCTGTACTTTCTCATATTAATGAAGATTTCCTTTTGGAGTATATGGCTGCCAAATTTATTGAAAGAATGACTTTATCTGCTGATAATCAAAGTCATCAACATAAAGATGACATAAATACAGAGGAAACCTTATATATTAATCATAAGAAAAATTCTTTTCCTCCTCATGTCGATGTTGGACCCTATGCTCAAAGTTTCCTAACATCTTCTCCTTATCTTCTACCTGTAGCCTCATCATCACAAGCCTGTGTAACTTATAGACGTCACGAAGAATCTTATATTGTGATCCCGTCTAATAAGAAAAACAAGCGCCAAATTGTGTTTGGCTTGGCTAGAAATATCCCTGTTATTCAAACAGATGATCTCATAGAGAAAGATAAAAAAAATCAGAATTGACAAATATAGTCAACAATCTCTTAAGATTATTCAGAATATGGGATATGATTTGAAAACTATGCTAGGTCTCAATCAAGGCAAAGGTAGACGGTTACCGTTATGTGGTGATCCGTTTTACCAAAAAAACTCGTCATGGGTTGGGATACGATCCATGTCACGTCCCGATTCGTAGAGTCATTTTTTCACATATTTTATCTCTTGGAATCGATCGTCCTCACCTGGGCGTGATGTCGTACAAGTCTGGTATTGTACTTGTACAAGACAAAGATGGTACGTAAGTGATAATCTTCAAATAGAAACACATCGCAATGGCAGAAGCAGACAAATTGAAGTTAATGAGGATAATCTTTCTTATTGAATAGAAGTATATCACTTCTTTATAGCAGCGGAGATAAAAGGATAACTTGAAGTCACACAAAGATATATAGAACTTTATTCTCTTTATTGATAATTGAAGAAGAGTACAAGACTTGTATTGAAGTACAATGCTTACAGCACATCTCATTTTACATTGAAAGTCAACTGAACAATGCTATACAACTTACATCTAATACTTTGATACATTGGATTACAACTCGATATACCAACTTGGCTTACAACTCACTGGTACAAATGATTACAATGTTCCATACATTATGCCCTTTATAAATAGAAGATATCATCTTGAACAAGGAGAGCTTCTGTATACCCAACAAATCTTCGATGCCGCGGGACCAATCAAGCCAATCATCGTGTGCAGAACATCCCAAACACGAGTACCTGCACACAAAATGTGGGTCAGCACATCATCTATGTACTGGCGAGCAGAATCAAACCCACTCGCCTAAACCAACACTAACTGGTCGATTTTAGCAAGCATTTTAATAGAATGATCTTTCTACTTTGGGGCCTAGCATCAGTTTATAGTTCATGGGCAATAATCATAGTGAAGCATGTAAACTTATTCTTAGCAATATTCATATGGACATATCATTATAGCATTCTTGGTGTTATCATGCAAAGGCATCATTGAGGCATCGTTAACATTATCATCTTAAACATGTTATGACAGTTCTCACTTTAAGCATCACTTAGCATGCATGTTATAATTGGGCAATATTTATAACAAGGCATCTTTCTAGCATACTGAATTTAACATGTTAAGCAGGTTCTTATTATTGAAAGGCTACACATAGCATCATTTACTTGGCACACTAAGCACGCAAGTTAAACCAACAAATATATTGAGTATATCACATTTAAATAATTTCTTACCGATAGCCGACTCGCTCGTACCTGTATCAAAAACAGGTTAGCAGATATACTTACTCTACCTGCATAAGACATTCATTAGCATGCATCATGACTACATGGTCACTGGTGTTAAACCATACGGACGTTGCCATATAGGTCTTCATCGATAATACGATGACTCCAGAGAAGGTAGCTAGCCCCAAAGGATGCCTCGTAAAACCTGTGCCCCTACTGGCACGCCAATGTTTCCTCCTAGGCCGGATCGGTCGCCCTAACGTCCCGAGGTACCGTCCGAGAAAACATATCCCTATCTCTTATGCATAAGTTGTCCTATGACCATGCGAATGCGTGTCCGACTCAATCGTGAACATAAAATGCATGGTGAAATATTAAAGTAAAGACAACAGTGCATCATCATTCATCTGATTCAAGTCATGTTCAATGACTTATTCATTCCCAATATTACCATTATTTCATTTGGTGATCTCAACGATCCCAAGTCTCATCAATTCTCATTCATTGCTTCATTGCAACATTTCTCATTATGTTCCTTCTTAGGAGGAACAACAGCATTCATTCATTTCAAAGGGACCTGTAGCATTTCATTCATTTTATAGGGACAATAGCATATTCAATTCATTTCTCATGTATCATTCATGCAGCGTCTCGTTATTCAAGTGATTCATTCATTTCATCAACATTAAGCATAAGGGTCATTATCGATTCATTCTTAGGCATCATGTTACATTAGCATTTCGAGTGTGATTCGTTCAACAATTCGAAGTTCATGTGTTATTCATTCAATGATTTCCAGCATATGCATCTCTATCCATTTAGCAACTAAAGCATCGTATCACAATTATTCAACATTCAAGGTAAGCGACATTAGGGACATATTTATAGCATCATGTTATTCTATTTATTAAGCATGCAGGAATAAGGAGGAAGGAAGACAGTTCCACTTACCTTGCATAACGGTCTTCCTGCTCCAATCCCACCAAGCGTAGCTCCACCAGCGAGCCACGTTCCAAACCCTATTCCGTCTAGCCAGCTAAAAAAGACTGCATCAGTCTCAATTCTTCTGATCTCTAACACAAGTCACGGTCCAACATTCTGATCCCATCCAACAAGCCAACCAAATGCCTCGTGCGGAGCGGGGCATTACATAATATACAACTCAGAAAAAGTTTTGTCCTCGAAACATAAGGGCATAACTCATCTACTAGATTCACTTAGTCTCAACGAGTTATTCATTTAGCTTCAATTCACTATTCATTTCAGCCCACTCGATCATTTCAAAATAGCTATCCAACTGTATCATTTTAATCCATCAACTATTCAATCCATCTTTTTCTTTTCCAAATACTTGTAACTTCTCATTGATTCACCAATATTTTCCTTGCATTCTATCTTGGTCGTAATACATCACTTCGTTTGGATTCATACACATATTTCAGGCGTCCCCAAAACATATGCATTTCAGCCAAAGTCCGTACTAGTGTAATAAATTTTTCCCATAATGTTATCTCAGTCGCAACCTATCAATTCGGCTGGATCCATACACATATTCTAGGCGTCCCCAAAACATATGTACTTCAGCCAACTCCCATGATAACGCAATTCGATTAGCCACGATATAACTCTCTTTTCCAAATCCGACTTAGCATCCTTTCAATTGACTTATTGCTTTATTCACTTTGCCAAAATCACTGTCTTCCAGGCTATAACACTTAACATCAGGGACAGCTCTCTATCCAAGCATAATATTTCTAAAATTGGTCAAGGGTCTAACTTAGAGCCATTTATATCAAGCATTCACAACATTCAATCGTATTCCTTTCCAAATTCAACAATATTTTTCACCGAGGCAATTCATCTTTCTAAAAGATGCAATCCGACATCACCAACTATCGATTACCCGAGTCAGGGTATAATTCTATGCAACAGTCAAGGTTAACCCAACTATCCGACTATAGATACATCTCCAACATTTCCGTCATGAGCAGTCAATTCCATCTCATAGAACAATTCACTACTCGATACATACAACTCAAGTCTCATCCCACGATTCTAGTTTCTGCTATAGGCCGACACATAATCCTCAAGGGTCAAACATCTCTAAGGTTCAAGTTGAAGCATACATACAACATATCATTCTTAGGTCATACTCATCATCGTCTCTCGTTCAATATCAAAAAGGTTATCCTACGGTCGCCAATGGTCACCCTATTATTCGGTTAAGTCTCTTTGGTTAGCTATATCGACAGCTAAACCTAATCATTTAGGTGACTCCCCTAGAGTGGACGGCTACTAGGGATCATACAATTTTCTTATTCTCAGGCCAACATGCAACCAACTATTCGAGGCAACTCTACCCAAACCTATGGGATTCAACTCGATCTGAATAACTAATCGCCGTTGTTGGCTATGCCAACAATGGTAAGTCATCAACTGGTCGCTAGGGTCAAGTCTATCTATCCAGGGTCTTCCTCAAGGAAATAATTTCCACAGAGGCTTATTCTAGACTTACCCAACGATCGACTAAGATCGATACATCAACATTACGGTCAATTCCCAACCCGTCATACGATTCTTATCATTCTAATAATCCATCAAGTAAATTCCCAATGATTCAATTTCTATTTCAAATCCTTTGTACTCACACGAACCCATAAGCCAAGGCTAACTATTCAAGGGTCATCAGTCCCGATAGTCTTAACATAACTATGGAATCATACTATTCGGTCTGTGTGACAAAGTTACACCACTAAGTCATAAGCCAGCAATCTATACCAAAATCCAACAGTCACTTATACCGACATTATCCAACACGTTTTCAATTCCTCAATCCCATTTGTTTCTCAATTATCAAACTATCTTACGGGCATTCTTAAATCTCGTTCTTTTCCCAGTCGTCAAAATCTCATACGAACATTCTTAAAATTCCCTACCTCAAGGGTCGAGTAGTTCATTCTATTCAATCCGATAATTTATGTATCAATTAACCATCCTCTATGCAACACAAATATTCAGGGCTGCTACTTGTTATTTTTCTAATCCTATTAAATTCCTCAGCATACATGTACATAGGCAACGACTATCCTTTGGTGATCTAGATGGGTTAACATCTATTACACCTTAGGGTCAAGGTACAAATTTATAATATTCCTTTGGTTCACCGACAATATTTCCAAAACTTTCAGCTTAGCAACCAACTTTGTATTAGCCACATTTGATTTGCATCCAACCAACCGAAGTCAACATTTAGATGTTCTAAGCCACAATATTCTCTAGCCAAATCCATTCACCTATAGCATACTAACGGTCTTACTAGTCTGAGTCATCACTCGACTAAACAATTTCTAACCAAGCCACCAGTTACAATTTTCGACAATCTCGCTACTCAATATAACATCACCGTCAAGGGACATTCGATTTCTCAAGTAACAATACATGACTCCCAGCTAAGTCTCGGCACTACCCAGTACCCACAGATAGTCTCATTGCTATCCTATGGAAAGGGTCAACAAACATCTCATTCTGAAGTAGTAGAGGCAATATACCACTCAGAAATGAAGCCATCCTTAAACGATACCAATCCAATTCTATTCCGAACATTCGTGATCTATGATGATCACAATACTTAGCCAATATCTCGGGGTCTCAATATCACAAGCCAACATTCTTAGGGTCTCAAAAGTACTAGCCATCACCCCTGAGTCGACTCACCATTTATGTCGAACTCATCCAATATCACATACAATTCTTAACTTGTTACAGCATACATAGCCACTTTTCTTTATTCTCATAATTCCAAACAGTATTCATACTATAGCATACTATGGCATCGAGTCATTGTTGGGTATTTGTGTCCAAACCAACAACAATCATTCATTCAGGGGCATCACAATGTATTTAGACTTATTGTATGGAACATCCAGTGAGCAGCCAAGAGGGTCAACGAACTTTCAGACAAACAATATAGGATGATTATCGAATAACAACAGCATAATCGCGGAAGCAATCTCTGATTTAATCGCGGAAGAAACGTTGCGTGATCGTAGAAGCAACTTTGGTTAATCGTCGATGCAACTTTGATTTGAAACGAATCAAAGAAGAGACCAAGGACGTAAAACCTGGCTCTGATACCAATTTGTCATGCCCCGATTCGTAGAGTCATTTCTTCATATATTTTATCTCTTGAAATCGATCGTCCTCACCTAGGCGTGATGTCGTACAAGTCTGGTATTGCACTTGTACAAGGCAAAGATGGTACATAAGTGATAATCTTCAAATAGAAACACATCGCAGCGGTAGAAATAGACAAATTGAAGTTAATGAGGACAATCTTTCTTATTGAATAGAAGTACATCACTTCTTTATAGCAGCGGAGATAAAAGGATAACTTGAAGTCACACAGAGATATATAGAACTTTATTCTCTTTATTGATAATTGAAGAAGAGTACAAGTCTTGTATTGAAGTACAATGCTTACAGAATATCTCATTTTATATTGAAAGTCAACTGAACAATGCTATACAACTTACATCTGATACTTTGATACATTGGATTACAACTCGATATACCAACTTGGCTTACAACTCACTGGTACAACTGATTACAATGTTCCATACATTATGCCCTTTATAAACAGAAGACATCATCTTGAACAAGGAGAGCTTCTGTATGCCCAACAAATCTTTGATGACGCGGGACCAATCAAGCCAATCATCGTGTGCAGAACATCCCAAGCACGAGCACCTGCCCACAAAATGTGGGTCAGCACATTATCTATGTATTGGCGAGCAGAATCCAACCCACTTGCCTAAACCAACACTAACTGGTCGATTTTAGCAAGCATTTTAATAGAATGATCTTTCTACTTTGGGGCCTAACATCAGTTTATAGTTCATGGGCAATAATCATAGTGAAGCATGTAAACTTATTCTTAGCAATATTCATGTGGATATATCATTATAGCATTCTTAGTGTTATCATGCAAAGGCATCATTGAGGCATCGTTAACATTATCATCTTAAACATGTTATGACAGTTCTCACTTTAAGCATCACTTAGCATGCATGTTATAATTGGGCATTATTTATAACAAGGCATCTTTCTAGCATACTAAATTTAACATGTTAAGCAGGTTCTTATTATTGAAAGGCTACAGATAGCATCATTTACTTGGCACACTAAGCACGCAAGTTAAACCAACACATATATTGAGTATATCACATTTAAGTGATTTTTTACAGATAGCCGACTCCCTCGTACCTGCATCAAATACAGGTTAGCAGATATACTTACTCTGCATGCATAAGACATTTCTTAGCATACATCCTGACTACATGGTCACTGGTGTTAAACTATACGGACGTTGCCATATAGGTCTTCATCGGTAATGCGATGACTCCAGAGAAGGTAGCTAGCCCTACTGGCACGCCAATGTTTCCTCCTAGGCTGGATCGGTCACCCTAACGTCCCAGGGTACCGTCCGAGAAAACATATCCCCATCTCTTATGCATAAGTTGTCCTATGACCATGTGAATGCGTGTCCGACTCAATCGTGAACATAAAATGCATGGTAAAATATTGAAGTAAAGACAACAGTGCATCATCATTCATCTCATTCAAGTCATGTTCAATGACTTATTCATTCCTATAATTACCATTATTTCATTTAGTGATCTCAACGATCCCAAGTCTCATCAATTCTCATTCATTGCTTCATTGCAACATTTCTCATTATGTTCCTTCTTAGGAGGAACAACAGCATTCATTCATTTCAAAGAGACCTGTAGCATTTCATTCATTTCATAGGGACAATAGCAATTCATTTCTCATGTATCATTCATGCAGCGTCTCGTTATTCAAGTGATTCATTCATTTCATCAACATTAAGCATAAGGGTCATTATCGATTCATTCTCAGGCATCATATTACATTAGCAGTTCGAGTGTGATTCGTTCAGCAATTCGAAGTTCATGTGTTATTCATTCAATGATTTCCAGCATATGCATCTCTATCGATTTAGCAACTAAAGTATCGTATCACAATTATTCAACATTCAAGGTAAGAGACATTAGGGACATATTCATAGCCTCACGTTATTCCATTTATTAAGCATACATGAATAAGGAGGAAGGAGGACAGTTCCACTTGCCTTGCATAACGGTTTCCCTGCTCCAATCCCACCAAGCGTAGCTCCACCAGCGAGCGACGTTCCAAAACCCATTCCGTCTAGCCAGCTAAAAAAGACTGCATCAGTCTCAATTCTCATGTTCTCTAACATAAGTCACGGTCAAACATTCTGATCCCATCCAACAAGCCAACCAAATGCCTCGTACGGAGCGGGGCATTACAATCCATCCCACATGTTTAATAAGGATATACAAGAAGAATTTTCTTCCAATTCTTTACTATCCTCAGATTCTGAAGAAATCCAGTTCATTGAATCTGATACATCCCACATGTTTATTGAAGATATGGAAGACGAATTTTCTTCCAGTTCTTTACAATCCTCAGATTCTGGAGAAAACCAGTATGTTGAATCTGAGTGCATCTTTTCAATCAACATGGTTCAAACTGATGGTGAATCTGAGCTATTTGAAAATGACCCTTAGGTACAACAAATGGACACTCAATGGGAGCTTCGTTTTGAATAGCAACAGCCACCTACAGAAGATGAAATTATCCAGATTGATGTTGGAGACGAAACTACGTCTAAGCCAATATTCATCAGTAAAAACCTTTCTGAAGATGAACAAGAAGAGTTGATAAAGCTGATTAAAGAATATTTTGATATCTTTGCATGGAGTTATGAGGATATGCCGGGTCTGGATCCTAAAGTAGCTACTCATAAACTCAATATTCTTCCTAATGCCAAACCTGTAAAACAACAGTAGCAGCATTTTTGACCAGATATGATGGATGCAATTGAAGCAGAAGTCAAAAAGCCGATCACATATGGCTTTGTTCGTGAAGAACAACACCCAGACTGGGTTGCCAACATTGTTTCTGTCATGAAGAAGAATAGAAAAGTCCGAGTTTGCATAAATTTTTGAGATCTTAATACAGCTTGTCCAAAAGACAAATTTCCATTTTCGATTACCGATGTCATAATAGGCAATACATGTGGTTTGAACGCATGTCGTTCATGTACGGATTTTCAGGATACAACCAGATTAAGATGCATCTAGGAGATGAAAAGCATACCACTTTCCATACACCCCTTGGAGTTTATTGCTATACGGTTATGCCGTTTGGTCTGAAAAATGCCGGTACTACGTATCAACGGGCCATGAGCAATATCTTTCAAGAACATCTGCGGAAAACAGTTGAATGTTATGTGGATGATATTGCTGTCAAAAGTCGATTAAGAGATGATCACATTCAAGACTTGAAGACAGTATTTAAGTTGATGCATCAACATCAATTAAAGATGAACCCTACTAAGTCTTTCTTAGGGGTTTCCAGTGGCAAATTTTTAGGATTTGTCATTACTTCTCAAGGTATCCATGTTGATCCTGATAAGGTCAAAGCAATTCTTGAAATGCGTCCTCCACGTAATCTGAAAGAACTCTATGGCTTTCAAGGTCGCATTGCATATATCAGGAGATTTATATCCAATCTTTTTGGGAGATGTCAACCTTTCTTTCGTCTATTAAAGAAAGGTGTGTCATTTGTTTGGGATGAAGTATGTCAAAAAGCATTCAATGACATTAAGCAATACCTTACAAATCCACCTGTTCTGGTACCTCCAGTAGTAGGAAGACCATTTTTGCTGTATGTTCGAGCCTTAGATCATTCACTTGGTGCTCTTCTTGCACAGAAAAGTGATAAGGGTCATGAACATGCAATTTATTATCATAGCCGAATGATGGTTGGAGCTGAACACAGGTATACTCCTGTGGAGAAAGAATGTCTGGCCTTGGTTTTTGCCGCTCAAAATATACGACGTTATGTGTCAGGACAAACTATTCATGTCATATCCAGAATAAATTCTATTCAGGTATTGATGAGAAAGTCGAGCATTCTTAACTCCAGGTTAGCCACCTGGGCAATGTTGCTTACTCCTTATGATATGGTCTATGTACCTAAAAAATCAGTGAAGGGTCAAGCATTAGCTGATTTCTTAGCAGCTCACCCTATACCTGAAACCTCTAAGCTATATGAGGAAATTCCAGATGAAGTCATGGATTGTAACATGACTTTGAAGGATGACATTTGGCAACTATACTTTGATGGAGCATCGCGGGTTGGACCTAAAGGCAATATTATCTCCGAATTAGGCATCGTCTTGGTCTCTCCTGATAAAATGGTCATATACCGTGCTTATTCTCTTAATGAACCATGTTCCAATAATGTGGCAGAATATAATGCTCTGCTAATTGGTCTTCAAGTAGCAAAACAATTAGACATTGAGTTCCTGGAAGCTTATGGAGATTCTCAACTGATTGTTAATCAGGTCAGAGGGACATATGATGTCAGAAATCCTGACCTCATTCCCTATCATCAAGTGGTAATCGAATTGGTTCTTTCATTCAAAGGATTCTTCATTAAATTTGTACCACACTCTAAAAATTTGGAAGCTGATGCTTTCGCTAGTCTAGCTGCAGACTTAGCAGTTCCAATTAGAAGACAAAATACCATTACTTTGTTGGATAGAGATTTATTCTGTGTCAAAAATAATTTGCATATCGAACAGAGTTATACTACAGAATCAAATTCTCAGCAAAGGGATTGGAGAAGTCCATTTATTGATTATGCGGTCCATGGGATTTTATCTGAAGATCCAAAAGAAGCTGCATCAATCAAAAGACGATCATTTCGATTCTACTACGATTCTTCTTTGCATATGTTGTATCGTCGTTCTTATGACCGACTTTTATTGCGTTGTCTTTCTGAAAGTAAAGCCAAACAAACCCTATGTGAAGCTCATGATGGAGTTTGTGGGGCGCATCAACCGGGTCTGAAATTACAGGATCGTATTCGAAGAATGGGATATTATTGGCCTTCCATGATAGCGGATGCTGTGGATTATGCCAGACGGTGTAAAGCATGTCAGATTCATGCTGATTTTATTCACTAACCCTCTGAATTCTTATATCCTACAGCAGCTTCTTGGCCTTTCGAAGCTTGGGGCATGGATATTATTGGTCCGATTAATCCTCCTTCTGTCAAAGGGCATCGGTTTATCTTAGCCATAACAGATTATTTCTCTAAATAGGCGGAAGAAGTTCCCCTTTTTGAAGTAAAAACATCTAATGTGGTTAGCTTCATCAAATATCATGTTATTTATCGTTTTAGGATTTTCTGAAGGATAATCCATGATAACGGACCACAATTCGCCAGTCAAGCGTTTTATCGATTCTGTGACAAGAATCGGATCCAGAACTTAGCTTCTACAGCTTATAATTTAGCTGCTAATAGTTTGGCCGAAGCTTTCAACAAGACAATTATTAAACTTCTCAAAAAGTTCGTCTCTTCTAATAAACGTGATTGGAAGGAGAAACTTGGAGAATGTTTATGGGCTTATCGAACGACAGTCCGAACTCCTACTGTTTTACACCATTTTTACTAGTTTACGGATGTAAGGCTGTTCTTCCACTGGAAATCTAGATTCCATCTCTTAGAATAGCTATTACTAATGAGCTAACTATAGATAATAATGATCGGTTGAGACTTCAAGAACTTGAAGGTCTAGACGAGAAGCGTCTTCAAGCACAACAACACATCGAGTTATATCAAGCCCGCATATCTCGAGCTTTCAATCGTAAAGTTAAAGAGAGGGTATTCAAAGTCGGTGAGCTAGTTCTAGCTGTCCGAAGACCTATGGTGATGACTCATAAGAGCAAAGGCAAATTCCAAGAAAAATGGGAAGGTCCTTATGTAGTCGAGACAGTATTCTCTAATGGTGCCTATAGGTTGTCTAAACCTAATGGAGATTTGCTCATGATGCCAATTAATGGCAAATTCTTGAAGAAATATTATGTTTGAATTTCTTCTTTATTCTCCAGCTACCAAGGTTTGGTTAAGCTGATTATTTGTTCTCCTAAAAGAGAATTTTGATCTTCTGTCTTACCAGCTGATTTTAGAAAGAAAAAGATTTATTATTTATCATGTTCTCATTACCTCTGAATAGATATTAAGCCTACTTCTTTTCTTATCTATCATGTCCATATGGCCTCTGAATAGATATTAATCTATTTTCTTTGAGTTGTTACGATCTGTCACGTTCATATTACCTCTGATAGTATTGTATGCTCTAAAAAGAAAACAAGATTCATTATCTATCATGTCCACATTACCTCTGGATAGATATAATCTACTTTGTTGAGTTTAGAAGATTTATCATGTTCATATTACCTCTGATAAGTGTTTTCTATCTTATACCTATTATTTAAATTTAAAATAAATAATAGGGTCATAAAACAAATATTTTATTCACTTCTTGAAATATTACAGAATAGAAAAGACAGAAGAATACAAAATTCTTTATTGATGATATAAAAAGAAGAATACAAAAATTCTTTATTTCCTAAGGTAGAGCAGATACATCTTCAAGCAGTTTCTGCAGCCCTGCCAAACGCTTCTCACGAGAGCTCAATACGATTGTAGTTGCTCTAGATCGTCGAGCTTCTGTAGTACAGAGATGAGAGAGTTCGACAAAAGTAGCTCTCATCTTATCCTTGGCTTCATCAAGGGTTTTCATGGTAGCTTCAGCACCAAAGACTTTCTCCTCCAATATTGAGCTCTGCGTCAAATATTGGTCTCGAGCTGCAATCATCTGCTCTCTTTCAGTCTTCAAGCGAGCCAATTCTGCCTCAACTTCACGAATTTTATCATTCTGTTGATGAATTCTCATGTTTGAAGTTTCATAGGCTTCTCTATGTGTCTCCAGCAGAGGTTTAGTTTTAGCCAAAAAAGCTCTCTCTCTGGCGACTTTGAGGCTGTATTCCTGGAGAGATTCCTTAAAAATAGTCTCCCGAGTGATGTATTCTGCAGATAAAGCATCATACTCGATTTGGAAGAGACTTTCAAGGGTCTCACTTGACAGCCTTAGATATTCTTTAACAGGCTGTTCAAGTTCTTCTACCACCTTCTCCAGCGCTGCTGCTTCCGGCATCATTGAACATAGCAACGTTCCCAATGGTGGGAGCAATCGCAGCCTTCAAGCTTTCATAATTTAGGCCCTTCTTCAGGACCATCTTGATCAGAGCTGCCAGGGTTTTGTAGAAAGCTTCTGTATGAATCTCAACTAGAAGATTCATTTCTGTATTAGAGCTTGGTGTGGCAGCGAGCTCTACTAAATCCCTCTTTTGAAGACTGGGAGCAGATGTTGTTGTTGCCTTGGTAGCAGGCTGACATGGAGTCATAGTTGTCGTTGCTACCAAGGCTAACTGATCTCCAGAAGTTCAAGAGACAATATCTTCAGCATGTGTATGAATTATTTCTCCAGCAGTTCCTGGAGCTGAAACTACTTGAGTTTCGGTGGCGATGATTGTTGCGGGAGGAATGGTGATTGTGTCGGGTTCAGACAATGTCTTCTCAAGAACTTGTGTCGGATCAGTAGCAACAACTGAGGATGTTATTACTACGTCTCCGATTTTGGTTGATAGGTTGACAATATCTTCATCACCTTTGTTGGCTACAGGCTCCTCAAATTCTGGGAGTATTTCAGTTGCAGTTGGTTCTTCTACAACTATTTCTTCATCTGCAGCTGGTACTTCTGCAGCCGGTTCTTCTTCTCTTTCTTCAGTAAGAGAAGGCAATTCTTGCTGAGCCTCTACTACAGGCTCTTGTTGTACCTCCGTGGATGGAAAACATTCTTCTTGAGCAGTATCTTCTTTTGAAGATGAACTCTCTCCTTCATACTCTATTTAAATAGTCTCTTGAGAAGGAGGAGGGGCAACAGGCTTTACTGCAGTGATGACACCTACAAAGATTAAGAAAAATAAGTTAATATACAAAATCATAATACATAATTTTGTAATTTATATTTACCTGGAGTAGGTGCAGAAAGTGCCAAGAGTGAGTCATAATCTTGATCCAAGTCATCATCGTCTAAATCAAGAGCCGGTTCATCCGAGGGGATGGGTTCCGGATCATTAACATGAGTCGTGGCGGTGTCTTCAACAGCTTTCGCCTTTTGTGGCAAAGTCAGATGTAGTGAAGCACTGAGGCGTCTGGGAGACAAGACTCCTACCACTTCTGTTGATGTTGTAGGCTGAGATGCTGAAGACCCTTCTCCAGGTTGAGCTAAAGAAGATATAATATTTTAAGGCTCCTCGACAGGAGTTTCGCTCTCTGGAGTAGCGGCTCTCTGTCTAGAAGGTCCTTTAACAGTGACTTTCTTCTTCTTCTCCTGGAGGGTAACAGCTGTACTTGATTTCCGCTTCCGGGTTTTGGTGATGATAATTGGTCCTGCAGCTGGTTCCCCAACTCCCGTAGGAATCACTTCCAGATACTCATCTGGACAACAACATCATCGGGTATGTCCGAAGGTACCCTAACTGGTTCTTCGACGTTTCCTTCCTTGTCCCATCGAAGACTCCCCTTCATGTTGTAGTCATTCGCGAAGGAACGAATGGATGCATAAAAACGAGCATACGTATGAAACATTCGTAGCTCAGTTGTACTTATAGCAGTTGATACCCAGAATCTAGCTCCTGTACATGCAGTGCTAAAGTAACTCCATGCCCTTGCACCATCAACTAATTTTCCATAATGGTGAAAGCTGGTGAAGGGATTACCAACATGAAGTTGATCATATCCAAACTGACGAGCGAACCGACTGGGTAGATACGGTTCGAATGCACAGTTGTCTTCATTCCTATGCATAAGATGTGAGGGTCTGATGCACATTAGCCATTTAAAAACTGGTACAGGTAATGAAGTCCTCCCTTCACCTATATCTTCAAATTGCATGCCGAAACAGTCAGCTGGGACTGGTGGTCTTGTGCAGAGAAATTTCCACCCGTAGAAATAGTTGAGTGTTGCCCGGGTGTCCGCCACTGAAGTTGTAGTCCACGTGGCTTTAATAAACTTCTGGAGGAATACCTCCATATCATTTCCAGGGCCTGGTGGCAATAAACTGCAGTTGTGATACAACAACCAGCCCATCAGATAAGTGTATGCATCTCCACCCTAGGGAAATCTTTTCGGTGAGGAGCATTATTGATCAGTTCTTTGCGAAATGCTCGCAAACCTTCATTTATCCGGTATACCATTGCCGATAACAGGTTGATTCTGACTTTGAATACCAAACGTACTGCTGGCTATAGTACGTTTCGGTGAATCCTGTCGGCTGTGCCAATCCCTGGTACGACCCATCTTCGCAGCCACCAGGAAAGGAAGCCCGCTAGCAAGGCTTCTTTTGAGAGCTTTCGACTGTCATGTCTAAGAAAGCTCAATGCTTCGGTCCCAGCAGGGAATTCTCCAGCCTTGGTGGCCAAATATTTGTCAGGAGACTTATAGGTAACCATCCAAGTGTTTATTGAATCAGCAGGGATGATTGAACAAGGGTTGATAGGTTGAGCCTTGTTATCTTAAAATTTCTCTTTGTCATCCTTGTATATCCTATTCTTATGGTAGAATAAATATTATGTCCATTTATTGATGTATACCAAATGCGATCCACTTTCATATATAGTGGTGCAAGTCAGGTAATGGCACATCAATTCTTGGTATACCTTAACTAACTGAGGATTTTTCTCCCTGATCTCTGCTTAGTTCCCGGCTGGAGGGAACGTACTCTTCCTATGGAGATTCACCCATTGGCAGCTTGGAGTTAAATTTCATCTCATGCAGTGCAAAACCCATTTCACCTATTGGGGTTGCAAAAGTCCCTGTTGAACTGATATATAACTACATTAAAGCCAAGAACATGTTATTGTTCAATGGTATCCCCTGACTCGTGGAGGCTACTGCTTCATATAGTCCAATGGCTTGCAGTTCTGTTTTGAAGTTCTTCATGATCCAAGCACTAAGTTGAATCCAGTTCTGATTATGAGGAGTCATCCACCCTTGCAGCCTAGGGTTGGCCTAGAGATATAATACTGAGGCCTTTATAAGCTTGTTTATGAACATTGGGATCTGCACTGGTTGAATCAAAGCTGAATCTTCGCTTGGTGTGAATCCAGGCAGTCGACCGGCAAAAGGAATGATACCACCACTAGGAGTACTGGTATGGTAGCCCATTTGGTTGGCCCCGTCCCTCTTAAAAATAATTCTGCCTGGTCTACCACGACTGTTGGGAGTCAGGTTCCATAGCATCTGTCTTGGATGGTTGGCATGAACAAATAAAGATAGGGGATAATCCCTTGCCATGTCTGGGAGATACATCTCCCTCTCTTCAAACTTAAACACCCAAGCCTCCTTCTTGGGGTTCGTTTGTGATTGGAAATTAATAGCGTCCCCAAACATGAAGGTAGGCTTCAAAATTTACTGGCCATCTAGCGACACCAGTAATTCTCTATTTATCAATGACAGCAGCATTCTGTCTCCCTGAGCAGCTATCAGTTGTTATCTCTCTTCAGGGTACTGCTTGTCAATTTGTGAAAATTCAACATGAGACAGATTTTCCAAATAGTTTGAGCCCACAATACAAGCTGGTGAGCCGAATACCTCTGCGAGAGGATGAATTTGCAAGTCCACTACCAAAAGAAAAAGAAGAATCAAGTTAGTAAAACTCTAATTTGAATTTTATGCAGATGACTTATTCACACAGATCTTTATACAAGTGAATTTTACGTATAAAAATTAAGACTTTGTATTAGAGGGCTTGACTATGCAAACTTTACGCTTACACGTAGAAGTTAAGTTGATTAAAAAATTTTAAGTGCAAAAGTTCTCTGTTTTCAGAATAGACTATTACGCAAAGTCATATCACTTGTGTATTTAAGCTGGCACATATGAATGTGGGCATATTTTTAACATTTTACACTGACACATATGAACTTGTGTTACTTGCGTATTTTTACGCTGGCATATATAGATGTGGGCGTATTTAATGCTTAACATTTTACGCTGGCACGTATGGACGTGAGCGTATTTTGTTGTTCATATTTTACGTTAGCACATATAAATGTTGGCATATTTTAATGATTAACATGTTTTACGCGGGCACGTATTGACGTGAGCGTATTTTGTTGTTTACATTTTACGCTGGCACGTACAGACGTGAGCGTATATTATTTTTACGCTGGCATGTATAAACGTGGGCGTATTTGGTGATTCTTATTCTACGCTGACACATATAAACGTGGGCGTAAGGTTTAGAGTTCGATTCTTCCTCTTCTCCGACGAACCCATGGCCAAATTAGGTAGGGTTCTACCTATCATGGCCGGAGCCACAGCCGGGTTGATCATTCGGGTTGCCTCCGTTGATGCGACGGCGGTTTTCGTACGCTCACTCCTCGACGAAGTAGCGGCGGGCTTCTTTTCCTTAGCTCCGGCGTTGGTTTTGCTCTTGGGGGCCATTGATTTGAACTGAGATATTCGAAGAAGAGAATAAAAAAGATAGAGATTGCAAAGATGAGTAAAGTTCTCTCTCTACTCGCAAAGCTCTATTTATAGAGAATTTTGAAAATCGGTTCAAATTCCCGAACTCTACGCGGATGACTGTTGGATATCCCGAATTCGACGCGGATGACTGTTGGGTATCTTGAATTTTACGCTTTTGTTCAAAGTATTTCAAATTTTAGAAAAATTTGAAAACTTTGAAGGAGGTCTTGTAGAAGCATAAAATAAACTTCATATACCAAGTCAAAGAAGTTGAGAACTTTACGCAAAGTCTGACTCTACGCAAGGCTCATTAAAAAGACTCTATTGAGTCAGATTTAAATTCTACACGAGCTCTTTTACGCAAGAGCTATCCTCAAACTTTACGCGAGGGCGACAGGCTGTCAAACTGCATTTAATACGCGTGATATTGATCTGACAGTATGATTTTCTGACAGAACATTGCACAGAAGCCGAGAAGATTTCTACACTAAACCCAACACTTGTCGTTTAGCGTGCAGATAGGCTACTTTATGCTCAAGAGATCACTTCCTTTTCGCATGAAAGCTATTTGAGTCTTTACGCTCAAGGCTTTTGTGTGCGTAGAGTTTATTTGAGCTAATTATACGCTCAAGGCTACTTTTCAGCCATTTTACGCAGGAAGTCTATTTTAGGTTACTTTACGCCCAGTTTGCTACTTTATGCAGGAAGTCTATTTTGGGTTATTTTTACGCCCAATCTTTTCTGGCTATGTGAGAACGTGGTCTGCATACGTGGCTTTCATGCCACACTTATCGAGGAACGTGTGTACGTGCTCTCCCCATATTATTGAAGTTGTGGGACACGTGTCACCATGCGCAGAGACCACAACTCTATATGGGACATGTGTCATCACACGTAAAGGTTGATTTTCAATCATGGGTGATAGTTACATGCATAGAGACCCAATTATGTTGCTTTTTACGCACAGAGGGTCTAGTCTATAAATAAACTTATTTTTAACAGAAAAAAAAATCAAGAGAGATACAGAAGAGGAGATTTTGAGAAAACTTATATTTTCAGAGTGATATTCCCAGAAGTATTTCTTCAACTTTTTCTCAAGAACAGGGTGAAGCAAAGCAGAAAAGCACTCGACTGTGCCATCAGTGTCGTTGTGTCGATACCTTTCTGGTGACTTAGTTCTTTTGATTGTTCATCTTCCTCAAGCAGTTCTCTTTATCATCATCGTATGGTCCAAGGAACAAAGTGATCGCTCTCAGATCAGACTTTCATAGCAATACTTCCCAGAAACAACCTGTACTTTTATACTTTTTCTCGTTTTCTTTCAAAAGCCAATTTTAGGCATTTTGTTAAGTAAAACAGTGACCCTTATCCATTGGTATAGGTACCTTTGTTTTGGTTACTTATATCTGATCGCGACTTTGAATAGTAACTTGTCGCGGACTAGTTTGCCACACCTTGTCCTTATTTGGTTGTAGGTGTGGTTCACTGCTCCGATAAGAAGGTACTGAAACTTGTTGTGGTTCGGATACTATATTGGATGCGTGTAATGGGAAGATACTTCATCGTGGATTAGGGTGCCAGCTCTTGTACTTGTTGGTTGGGGAGATGGTATGCTAATTCAAGGGTGGAGTATTCGACCATGTTATGATCCGATTCAACTTATTATTGAGCAGTTTACATTCACTTTTATGGCATAATATTATGCATCTTGTTACATCCCTCTGAGGACCTGGTGATCTCTCTAGGTGTGTGTTTTTATGATGTTTTGCAGGTGCTTTAGCCAAGATCGTAGTCTTCTCTTTTCTATCGAGGAGGATTGCTCTTGGATCGTCCATTGTTATTTTTATCAATCCTTTCCTTGTATTTTTCTTCTCATCTAAAATGGTTGGTAGTGGATTTGTCTCCGCACAACAAGCTTGAACAAATGACAATTTAAAGTTGATTTTATGATATCGTTATTCTATTATTTGTGGATGAGATTAGTTGTCATGGTTTACAGCAATTTATAGCTTACGTATATTTATTATATGTCTGGCATGTCTACGTACCTAGTCCTATGTATTTTGGGACTGGGGCATTATAGGAATTTTCTAAGCTTGGCAAGTTTGCAAGTGTATTGATTTCAAACGAGAGGGTTCGCATGAAGCGATTCATACATGGTCTGAACGAGGACATTCAAATGAGCATTCTGAATCGGGAGTGTGAATCATATAACAAGGCCTTTGAGGCGGCGGTACAAATGGAACGGTTTAGCATGAGGCATGCACAGCAAAGTTCAAGTTAGTCGCAACCCATCGACAAAAAGATACCACGATGGAGAGAAAAAGGCTGAGGGGGAACCTCACAATAAAATTGAGTGTACTTTCTGTAGCCGCTAGGGCCATATCAGAGAACATTGTCGTTCCCTTAATAAGGAATGCTTCAACTGTGGTCAAAAAGGCCATGGTTTCAAAGATTACCTAAAGAAAAGACATGCGACACACAACAAAGATCATACTGAAGAGCGTGGGCCGTTGAGGGACCTACCGCCAATCAGAGACAATTCGTACAATCAGCAGCTACGGACTAATGCTCGTGTCTTTAACCTCTCCACCTTACTCGATCCAGATTGTAATACTAGTGGTGGTGAGCTTATTTCTTAAGTTTTGAGGACAAACCTTTTTCTCAGTGGGTTATTATGTAGTGCCCCACTCCTCGCGGTCTACTATGTAATACCCACGGCTTGCTGACTCAGTCTTGAACTGAGTATTTGGGGAAACCTTTGCCGTTATCGATTGATCACAGATGAAATGCAATAAACCTCAACAATTAATGGATTGGCTTCTATTAAAATGAATCCAAGAGTTTTGTTGGATGTTTTCTTTCGCTGCTTGATTTTGATGAATGTGTTTTCGTGTTGGTTTTCGATAATTGGTTTTCATCGTTCGCTTTCATCGTATTTCGCATTTATTCGGAATCTTGAGAGAAAGAGACCGAAGTATGCTAATCGAATGTTGGTGCTAATGCAGGAGAATGCATAGACGGAGCGTGAACGGCACGTGAAGTCCCTCGTTCTCTCAATTAGATTCAATCTCGGTGAGTTGCTTCAACCGGGCAAACATTTATCTGTACGCCTAATAAAAATAATCTCTAGTCCACTCTTTTGTTGCGTTCTGCTGATCAACGATACCAAACCATCAAAGATAAGAAATAAACAATTGACTCAGATGCTAATCAAAGAACAGTTGCCTTACTTGTGTTCGATATGAATGATTACAAGCTCGTTATGCTGCAAAAAGATTTCTATAAATGTTGCTAAAGTTACATGATAGAGATGGTATGGCTTGCCGTATAGAGAACAAAGAGTAAGACGAAAACACTGAAAGATGCTTATGTTGTCATAATAGAGACTTGGTTGATAGAGTTGCAATCATGCATTGGTCTCGAACAACTTGTGCACAAGGGCTATCCTTACGACCAGTTTGGGGGCTCCTGAACTGCTCAGCCTATGCGGGATTAGAGTAACATCCTGAGGCAAAGAAACCTAGGGGTGTGTAGTGTGTCATTAGCGACGAGCTGAACCAAGAGTCACCGCGGCTAATCATGGGGAATGACCCATGGATCAACGAATAGTTAGGTTCATGCATATAAACAAGAGTCACTGCAAACCTAAAATGCAGGGACAGAAATTCAGTATGCTTTATATATGCAAATTGTGCTAACCTGTCTTGTGCAGGGATGACTGTCGGCAATGGGTAAGATTGGTTATATAAGTGCTTTCTACTGCTATATTTCTTATGAATTGTTAAAAAGAACCTAGACAAGTTGAAAGGTCGCTAGTAAAATGTTAGCTTCACATGTTGATTTAGTGCAGAGATATGCGAGTTCGGCCAAAAGTCACTCGCCAGTACATGATGTGTACTAACCCACATTGTGGGTACCCTTTTCAGGAAGCATGGATACGGAGGGATTTCAAGTGAATTACTAAAGCTCGTCTAGCCCAGTAGATCTTGTGGATTGCCTTGAGACCACTTTTCATTTCCAGTCAAGTCGCAAGTTTCTTTTTTCCTTTAAAGGTGTCTTTACATTTCAAGCATGTAATAAAGGAATATGATGTATGGGCATTGCGGCTATTTACAAAGAAAGTTTTCAAAGAGAATTATGTAGCCAAGATAAGGCACTATGAGTTTGCAAAGCTTTGTACTTGTATTCCTATCAAGTTTATCAATAAAAGAAGTATTTCTATTTCAAAGCTCTGTGTCCAATATTAGTTTATATATGATGCGTGCATGTGTTTTGCTTTGTCTAGTTGTTTTGAGCAGGTACTGGCCTTGTGCAAGCGCAACTTAGGCTTGCACGACATTACGCCTTAGCGATGATGAACGATCCAGCAGGGATCAAAGCGAGGACGAACGACCCTATCTGGATCGGAGTGTGACACATCTGAAGTTTTGATAAACAAAGTTATATCAATCCTTCCTTTTGAAAAACCATTTTCAAGTAGGAAAATACTTAGGCGTTCATACCAAGCACGAGGTGCTTGTTTGAGTCCATAAAGCACCTTTTTTAACTTGAAAATATGATCAGATTTTTAAAAATCCTCAAAACCAGGGGTTGCTTCACAAAAACATTTTCTTTTATAAACTTATTTAAAAATTCGCTCTTAACATCCATTTGAAAAGTTTAAAATTATGAAAACATGCGAATGCACAAAACATGTGAATAGATTATAGTCTAGCAACAGGAGTATAAGTCTCATCATAATCAATTACTGTTTCTTGATTATAACTTTGTTCTACTAAATGTGCTTTGTTGCGTAGAACATATCCATCCTCATTTAATTTATTTATAAAACATATCCATCCTCATTTAATTTATTTCGGAACACTCATTTGGTACCATTTATCGATTGACCAATAGGTTTAGGAACAAGTTCCCAAACATGGTTTCTCTTAAATTGATTAAGTTCATCTTGTATGGCATTAATCCAAAATTTATTAAGAAAAATATATCCTACTGATTTAGGTTTTACTTGAGAAATGAAAGCTACATTAGCTGCTATATCTCTAGTAGAAGAACGCGTACCTACTCCCTTGGATACATCACCTATAACAAGTGTCTTTGGATGGTCTCACATGAATGTCATCTTCTTAGGAAGACTCTTCAGATAGTTCATGTCGATAGCTGCGTCTTCAAGTGCATTTGATTGGTTTTGTACTTATTCATCATCACTGTTGCCAAATTTCTGACTGTTGAGCTTATCAATGGAAACATTAATAGATTCTTTAATAATCAGAGATCTCTTACAGAAAAATCCTATATCCTTTACTCTTGGCAGCATAATCGAGGAATATCCCTTTTGCCTTCGAGTCGAATTTATCCAAGTTATCCTTGGTGTTTAGGATAAAGCAGCGACATCCTAAAACTTTAAAATAAGAAATATTAGGAATCTTTCAAAACCACAATTTGTAGCAGATTTACATCGATATAGGTCGAATTATGTAAACCCCCTAAATTTCTACTATGATTTTTTTTATTTTGTATTCATTTTGTATTTCGTATCTGCACGTCGCATACGAGTTCTCATTGTTGTATTTGCGTAACGTGCGGAAATTGTGTTTCGTAAATACTCGACGAGTGCGAATATGTGTCGAGGTACATATGTTAGAAAAATATTTTTATTATAAATTTATTTTAATAGGAAAGTACATGTTCAAATAAAGGTGATAAATATTTTTATTTTGTATAAAAAGGTTATTTTATTCGTCGTTTAAAGATAAGTAGTAATTTGAAAATTTTGGTTATATAAAATGTTTCCAAATGGTTGCGAAATGTGAAATTTGCTTATTAATATATTTTGTTATTATAAAAGCTATTTCATAATTATTATTTAAGTATTTATCGTGATTTTTGAAATTAATTATTTCTATATTTATTTAATTATGAAAATGATACTTGAGATTTTGTTAAATTTAATATTTGATTAAATATGGTAATTTAAATTAGAAAAGATTTCATTGGAATTTGAATGAGTGGAGGTTTTATGTTGATGTGGATTTGAACGATTTAAAGTTTAAATCAAATTTTAATTTAATATTATCTATGGGGGATTTAAATCCTCCCAATCCCTATCCAACTGGGAATTCCCACCTCCTATATAAGGAGAGGTACTCTTCCAGGATTTTCTACCATCCGTGCATCGTGTCCGTGCTCTCCACTCATCCACTATAATTCTATTCTACATATACAAGGTTACCCCGTGTCCGACAACCTCGGATACACCCGCCCCGTGTCTCGCAGGACACGAAGCCCCGCCAAACCAACCACGGTCGCCATCAGCAGTATCCTGCCGACACAACCACCTGCCCCGTTCCACCATTTCTTCCCCCATCACAGATACCCGTCGCCGCTCCGGTACCGACCAGCTACCTTTCGCCTCACTCACCCGACCATCCCTTTCACCACAACCACCAGCACCATCATCAACACCTCCAGACCACACCGCCACCCCCGTCTCCGTCACATGACCATCACCGCTGACACCGCCCCGAACTCCCCAATTCGCAAAACCACCACCACCCACCATCAACCAAAGAAAGGAGGATCTCCTTACCTGTCCTGGTCGCCGAGCACCTCGGTGCGCCACCGTCTTCCGCCAAACCCGGCCGAAAAATCCTATCGTCGCCGTCTAGATCCTGACCCTTCAGGCAACCGCCCTAGCCTCCTGCCACCACGGAAGCAACCGCCTCCGATTTCCCGACAAGTCCAGTCACCTCACCAACATCCATCTCTGCCCCACCGCTGCGCCAGAGCATGGGAACCCCTACGTCGACCGGCGACGAACCTGCGTTCAGCGAGCCGTCCACCGGAGACCTGCCTCTGCGCGTGCCCTCGCCAAGCGATGCTTCTCCTCCGCCCCGAACGACGGTGCAAACCTCCTCGACCCAGCCGCGCGCCACGATGGGAGCCCCGCGTTTGACTTTCCGCCGAGCATGTCAGCGCCGCTCCGGCGTCCGCTGCGACGTCTGCCCCCATGTCCCGCATCCCCGATGGCTGTGCTTCCCGAGCCAGCACCTTTCGGTCGATCTAGGTAAACCCTTCCTCACTCCTCACTTCTCTACTCTACTCACCCCTACTCCCTCTTCCTCCTCCTCCTCCTTACTCACACTCTCTTTCTCTCGTTTCTTTTTTTTTCCTTTGGGGTACATAGTAGGTAGATAGTTATTATTAATATTGTTTATTACTTTCTTTATAAAAGGAGAGGCAGCAGTAGCTGCCTTGGGGTTTGTTCTTTCTTTCTTACTATTATTAGTATTATTAATAATTCTTATTTTGCTTTTATTATTGATGTCTTTTATAAATTGTTATATTATTTATTTTATTACTGTATATACGAGGCTATACATTTGTTATGTTAATAATAACTTTATTGATATTGTACTTTTACGAGTATTAATATTGCCACTTATTATTAGTACATATCTCTAAAATATATTATTGTTTAAATGTAGTTTTACAAAATATTTTATTATATAGTAATCTAAAATATAAATTTTAACCAAAAGGATATATTTGATATAATTAGATTTGATCCTAAATTAATTACTTTTTATCTTAAAAAAATATAAAAAAATAGTTTACAAGTTTTACAAATATTTTCCAAATTAACTATGTATATATTGGATTTCAAATTTCTTGTGGTCGTCATTCTTGATCACGACTAATCATTCTTTCTATTTTCTCGTAAATCTGGACATCTCCAGGTCGACCCTAGCTAATTGGAGTATTTGGACATCGTCACATGCCCTCAGGCAAGATACCTTGCCATTATACTGTTTATATTAAGTCTGCATTTTATTACATATCACTGTTCATTGATTCCAGTTATTACAGTTCTTGATTTACTATATGCTCATTGATTATTAGTTTACTTTGTTACTATCATTTGGTTGCACATGAACCTAAAGTTAAGGGACTACCGTCTGTAGTATATCGCATATACCTTGACACAGTTGTACCACGAGGATGTGTGAGATGAGTAGCATGTAGAGGTTCTTGCGTGTGGGCTGATCCCAATACGTATGCGTTAGGGCTAACTGCTAATAGAGGCGTGTTAGGAGACTTAGCAGTTAGTAGAGGTACATGGTTGTGGATGCGACTTGACAGGTACATTGGGTAGGGAGAACAATACCTCACGTATGGGCTTCTTTGCACTTCCCTGCTTACCTGTGCGCTCCGCCGGAGACGCAGGCTCCAGGTGCCCTCTGACGTTATCCAGGGCGTTATGGACGTAGCCCCTTGCACATGATGCCCTCTGACGATCTTCGGACGTTATGGACGTAGGCCCCTGGTGCCCTATATGGGGACTATGCCGATCCCATTTACAGCCAGGGCTCATGCGTCGAAGGTTTGTTTCTCAACTGCATGTTCACTTTAGTATGGTTAGATTACGTTATTGTGTCTTGTCACTTTCTTTGATTGTGGCATATTTTATATTCAGTATTATATGGCATGTTCTTCCTGTATCTTGTTACGTCCCTCTGAGGACCTGGTGATTTCTCCAGGTGTGTGTTCGTGATTTCTTGCAGGTGCTCTAGCTAAGGCCATGTCTTTCTTCCTCCGTGATGATTGCTCTTGGACTCGTCACTTGCTCTCGCTTGTTTAATTCTTTTCTTGTATATTTTTCCATATTTAATTTAGTTGGTAGTGGATTTGTCTCTGCCCAACTATTGTGTACATGACAAACTCAAAGTTGCTTTTATATCATTATTTATTTTTGGATGAGATTTAGTGTCTTGGCTTTCTGCATTTACAGCTTATGTATACATACGAGCCGTATAGTTACTCGTATGTATACAGCTGGCATGATTACGTTTCTAGTCCTACGTATTTTGGGACTGGGGCGTTACATGTTTTTGTGGTGGCCCATGTAGGTCTAGTTTGCCGTTTCGGTTACATGACAGTACCGAACGGGCCTGCAATATAGGATTAGAGTTTAGAATCTCATCCACCTACTTGACTTCTTTTCTTGACTTCAAATTTCGAACTCTCGTTCGACCTCATTGATTTGCATCTTGCTTGACTCCTTCTACCGTAAATTCTTAGTCTCGTGTTTAGTAAGATGACTACACTAGCATATGCCCATAGGTTAAACACATGGCTAGATGGATTGCATTGACAATTAATATGCATTGAGATTCTACTTAAGTTATAAAGGCATTTATTTTCCTATAAATGTGATTTTAAGGATTAGTTAATTCCAAGTTGGGTAGTAGCATATTACCGCTTCCAAAAGATAGTTGGAATTTTAATTTGATATTACAAGGTGATATACATAAGAGGATAGCTAGATCGAGAAAACGAATTGATTTGATTTTGCGTTTTGATTTTTGGAGGACTTTGAACATTTATGATTTATTGAGTTGTAGCTATACATCTTTTGGAGGGATATAAATTGATTTGAAAGGGATTATAAAAAAAAGTTTATGATTTATGGTTGACCAAAATTTGAGGATGATTGATAAATTTTGGTAAAATATTTTTGGATTAAATTACGTCATATGATCTATGATTTATAAAGTTATTTAGATTTCGAGTTTAAAACCTTGACATTGGATATTTAAATTTTGGAAAAAAATATATATATAAGGAATTACTTTTCAAGAGTAGTTGTGACTTATTGGATGCTAGATATACACATTTGAAGGATATATAATTAAATTCGGGAGTTATTTTAAATGTACCATTTTTGTAGTATAAATTTTGGCTGAATAACTTATTTAAATTTTGAGTTTAAGATTTGGGAAAAAAATTTTTGCGATATACAAAGGTTGTTTCAAGATTGACTAGAGATTTAAAATTGTGATTTAAGTTGACAGCCTACGATGATTAAAAATTTTGGTGGAGTATCTTGGGAATTTATCAAGAAAATTTCGAGGAACATAAAATTTTAGATTAGATCATATATTGGTAGAGGACCAAGAAGCAAGTAAGGTCACCCTAGTGAGATAGAAGTCTTCTACATTATAATGCCATGCCACCTATGATTATGATATTGCATATACACAAGTATAGTTAGTCATCGACCAAACCGATGAACACATCTTTTACTTACTCGACCTTCCCTCAAATCTAGATCTTTATTTGTGACCATCCAATTGTTTTAAACTTAGAAACGATTAGAATCATTCCCTTGACCATACCTTTATCTATGAGACTATTTTCTCTTTAGAAACTGTGTCTCTAACTTATCTTAACTTGATCTACGAGATTTCATAAATTATCTTTATTTCGTGCTTTAAACTTTTATTTTTGTGCATTAATTAGTACCTTATGAAAACCCACTTTCTATTTTGATCATTTGGCGTTCCTTATCGTGACTTTGATATTTGGAGCACAACCCTAGACTTTTCCTTCCAACAAATTTCACATGCATGACCTATACGAGCTCACCTTCATGTAGGTATATCATGTCCCACTAAAATACGTCCCTTGTACTCTATTTTTATGGTACAACTTGCGGGTCATAAAGACTAACTTAACCTATACCATGGTACCGATATACTTTTGACTATATATTTGGACTCAATCTCGACTCAAATTTTCGGCCCGATTGCAATCTACTAAATCCGTTAAATGCTTAACCTTGCATTTTATCTTGACTGCTTAACCTTTGTTATTTTATTTTTATATCTTATCTCGATTCACTTAGACACATAACACCTTTCACACTTCAATATTGCAACCCTTACCTTTCTTCCTGCCAATTAAATTGCTTTACTTATATTTTACTATGATTCCTCCATAGCTAATGCAACCTTATTCCTTGTATGATTCCCTTATGAGAAATGAAAGTTGATCATGACATTATTGGGTTAGTAGAGGTTAGATTGGAGAACCCCACAACATGGATAAATATTACAGTTTGTTAAGATAATTATGAGATTACAAGGTATAAATTGGACATAAATGAAAAGTGCGATAATTCCAATAGATGAAGGGAGAAATGTTATATTGCGTTGATAAAACAATCAAAGGTGAATAGACTTCACAATTTTCAAAAAAAAAATTGTTTCGAGGTAACAAAATATTAAGCGAAGAAATTATTAAAGTGTTGGTGGTTTAAGAACCAAATTTATATACTAAATTGATGGATGCAAATTCTCGATAAAGATAATGTTGACGTTGCCTTCGATAAATTATAGTGTTATGAAGAGAATAGGCTTCAAGGATAACCAATGGTTGAAGAAAGAAATTGCTTACATTTTTGACGAATTAAGGAATACGACCCTAAGATGATTATGAATATGAAGTAAGACGGGTTTCATTTTTACCATCATGAATTAAAAGATCAATGGATTCCAATTCCCGAAGAAGACGCTAACAGGTAAAGAATTTTCATTTATAATGATAAAGGATTGTATGGTGAAGATATGATCAACAAATATTGAAGGTGATAGCTTATTTTGGGTACTTTAAGGATAAGTACGAATTTTCTACAAAGAATGTTGATTTAACATTTGATTAAACACATTGAAGGATTATCTAGAACCTACTCTTGAAGAGATTATGAACGACGAGATCTATTTTGAGGAAAATGGATATATATAGATATGGGAGTAAAGTACATTAGAGATTCATTTAATTCAAAATTTGTTGAGCTTGTTGAAATTTTTACGAGGAAATATTGGATTAGATAATTGCATACATTTTGGAATTTAAAATTTGTGATGAAAATGATTGAAGTAAATAAAGAAGAAAAGGAATTTATGGAAAATATTGCAATGGTGAATGACAAATTGATAAGGACGATTTGAGATTTTAACAATATGGAAACACGCAAGAAAATGTTCTAATGATCAAAATTTATATTAGAAGACTATTAGCTATTTGGGGAGCTTGCACGTCCATAGAACAGATTACAGTGAATGATGGATTATAGACAACGAGGGGTTGTCATAAGCATAATCATACTATAACCGATTCTTTCCTAGTCATCCAACTGATCTATTATCATTGAAATGTCGCATGCCTCCTCACAGAATATTTTGTTTTCATTCTCGTCCCAAGAAGATCTCTTACATCTATTCGAATATACTGCTTCTAGCTCCTTCACCCTACCTACCCTAATTTTTCCTAAATTTTGAGGACGAAATTCTTTTAAGTTGGGTAGGATGTAAACCCCCTAAATTTCTACTACGATTTTTTTTTATTTTTTATTCATTTTGTATTTCGTATCTACACGTCGCATACGAGTTCTTATTGCTGTATTTGCGTAACGTGCGAAAATTGTGTTTCGTAAATACTCGACGAGTGCGAATATGTGTCGAGGTACATATGTTAGAAAAATATTTTTATTATAAATTTATTTTAATAGGAAAGTACATGTTCAAATAAAGGTGATAAATATTTTTATTTTTTTATAAAAAGGTTATTTTATTCGTCGTTTAAAGATAAGTAGTAATTTGAAAATTTTGGTTATATAAAATGTTTCCAAATGGTTGCGGAATGTGAAATTTGCTTATTAATATATTTTGTTATTATAAAAGCTAGTTCATAATTAATATTTAAGTATTTATCGTGATTTTCAAAATTAATTATTTCTATATTTATTTAATTATGAAAATGATACTTGAGATTTTGTTAAATTTAATATTTGATTAAATATGGTAATTTAAATTAGAAAAGATTTCATTGGAATTTGAATGCGTGGAGGTTTTATGTTGATGTGGATTTGAACGATTTAAAGTTTAAATCAAATTTTAATTTAATATTATCTATGGGGGATTTAAATCCTTCCAATCCCTATCCAACTGGGAATTCTCACCTCCTATATTAGGAGAGGTACTCTTCCAGGATTTTCTACCATCCGTGCATCGTGTCCGTGCTCTCCACTCATCCACTATAATTCTATTCTACATATACAAGGTTACCCCGTGTCTGACAACCCCGGACACACCCGCCTCGTGTCTCACAGGACACGAAGCCCCGCCTAACCAACCACCGCCGCCATCAGCAGTATCCTGCCGACACAACCACCTACCCCATTCCACCATTTTCGCCCCCATCACAGATACCCGTCGCCTCTCCGGTACCGACCAGCTACCTTTCGCCTCACTCACCCGACCGTCCCCTTCACCACAACCACCAGCACCATCATCAACACCTCCAGACCACACCGCCACCCCCGTCTCCGTCTCACGACCATCACCGGTGACACCGCCCCGAACTCCCCAATCCGCAAAACCGCCACCACCCACCCTCAACAAAAGAAAAGAGGATCTTCTTACCTGCCCTAGTCGCCGAGCACCTCGGTACGCCACCGCCTTCCGCCAAACCCGGCCAGAAAATTCCATCGTCACCGTCCAGATCCCGACCCTTCAGGCAACCACCCTAGCCTCCTGCCACCGCGAAAGCAACCGCCTTCGATTTCCCGGCAAGTCCAGTCACCTCACCAACATCCATCTCAGCCCCACCGCCGCGCCAGAGCATGGGAACCCCTATGCCGACCGGCGACGAACCTGCTTTCAGCGAGCCGTCCACCGGAGACCTGCCTCCGCGAGCGCCCTCGCCAAGCGATGCTTCTCCTCCGCCCCGAACGACGGTGCAAACCTCCTCGACCCAGCCGCACGCCACGGTGGGAGCCCCACGGTTGACTTTTCGCCGAGCATGTCAGCGCCGCTCCGGCTCCGCTGCGACGTTGCCCCCATGTCCCGCATCCTCGGCGGCTGTCTTCCCGAGCCAGCACCTTTCGGTCGATCTAGGTAAACCCTTCCTCACTCCTCACTTCTCTACTCTACTCACCCCTGCTCCCTCTTTCTCCTCCTCCTCCTTACTCACACTCTCTTTCTCTCGTTTCCTTTTTTCCATTGGGGTACAGAGTAGGTAGATAGTTATTATTACTATTGTTTATTACTTTCTTTATAAAAGGAGAGGCAGCAGTAGCTGCCTTGGGGTTTGTTCTTTCTTTCTTACTATTATTATTAGTATTATTATAATTATTATTTTGCTTTTATTATTGATGTCTTTTATAAATTGTTATATTATTTGTTTTATTACTGTATACGAGGCTATACATTTGTTATGTTAATAATAACTTTATTGATATTGTACTTTTACGAGTATTATTGCCACTTATTATTAGTACATATCTCCAAAATATATTATTGTTTAAATATGGTTTTACAAATATTTTATAATATAGTAATCTAAAATATAAATTTTAACCAAAAGGATATATTTGATATAATTAGATTTGATCCTAAATTAATTACTTTTTATCTTAAAAAAATATAAAAAAATAGTTTACAAGTTTTACAAATATTTTCCAAATTAACTAGTATATATTGGATTTCAAATTTCTTGTGGTCGTCATTCTTGATCACAACTAATCATTCTTCCTATTTTCTTGTAAATCTGGACATCTCCAGGTCGACCCTAGCTAATTGGAGTATTTGGACATCGTCACATGCCCTCAGGCAAGATACCTTGCCATTATACTGTTTATATTCAGTCTGCATTTTATTACATATCACTGTTCATTAATTCCAGTTATTACAGTTCTTGATTTACTACATGCTCAGTGATTATTAGTTTACTTTGTTACTATCCTTTGTTGCACATGAACCTAGAGTTAAGGGACTACCGTTTGTAGTATATCGCATATACCTTGACACACTTGTACCACGAGGATGTGTGAGATGAGTAGCATGTAGAGGTTCTTGCGTGTGGGATGATCCCCCATGCGCATGCGTTAGGGCTAACTGCTAATAGAGGCATGTTAGGAGACTTAGCAGTTAGTAGAGGTACATGGTTGTGATGTGACTTGACAGGTACATTGGGTGGGGAGAACAATACCTGACGTATGGGCTTCCTTGACTTCCCTGCTTACCTGAGCTCTCCGTCGGAGATGCAGCCTCCAGGTGCCCTCTGACGTTATCCAGAGCGTTATGGACGTAGCCCCTTACATATGATGCCCTCTGACGATCTTCGGATGTTACGGACATAGGCCTCTGGTGCCCTATATGGGGACTATGCCGATCCCATTTACAGCCAAGGCTCATGCGTCGAAGGTTTGTTTCTCAACTGCATGTTCACTTTAGTATGGTTAGATTACCTTATTGTGTCTTGTCACTTTCTTTGATTGTGGTATATTATATTCAGTATATATGGCATGTTCTTCCTGTATCTTGTTACGTCCCTCTGAGGACCTGGTGATTTCTCCAGGTGTGTTCGTGATTTCTTACAGGTGCTCTAGATAAGGCCATGTCTTTCTTCCTCCGTGATGATTGCTCTTGGACTCGTCACTTGCTCTCGCTTGCTCTTTTCTTGTATTTTTTCCATATTTAATTTAGTTGGTAGTGGATTTGTCTCCGCCCAACTATTGTGTACACGACAAACTCAAAGTTGTTTTTATATCATTATTTATTTTTGGATGAGGTTTAGTGTCTTGGCTTTCGGCATTTACAGCTTATGTATACATACGAGCCGTATAGTTACTCGTATGTATACAGCTGGCATGATTACGTTCCTAGTCCTACGTATTTTGGGACTGGGGCGTTACAAATTAACACCCTATTCAAATATAACAGGATGTACTTACAGCTTCTGTCCAAAATATTTCAGAAGATTGTGCTGGTTAAGCATGACTCTAGCCATATCGCTTAGAGTTCTATTCTTTCGCTCCATATCACCATTTTGTTGAGGAGTTCTAGGACAAAAATTCATGGTAATATCTATTATCATCACAAAATATTTTGAAATCAGTATTTATGAATTCGCTGCCAAGATCACTTAGGATTCAAGTAATCATGAAGCCTTTTTAGTTTTAAACCTTTTTACAAAATACTTGAAATTCAAAAATGGCATTGCTTTTATTTGATAAAAAGTAAACCTACGTAAATCGAGGAAAAGCATTAATAACAAAAGTATAGAGCTTACCGCCAACTAGCGATTCTACTAGGACCAAACAAATCTATATGAATTAATTGCAAGGGTCTAGAAGTACCTACAACATTGATGTATTTAGATGATGGCCTAGTTGCTTTGTTCTTTTAACAATCTGAACATACCATGTCTCTCTTGAAGGAAATTTTTGGGAGTCCTTTTACCAGTTTCTTAGTTGATAGCCTTGAGATAATATCCATGTTAGCATGTCCTAGCCTCATGTGCCAGAGTCAGCTTTCATCTTGATTAGCTACTAGGCACTTACCTACACTGTTAGTACTTTCTAAAAAGAAAACATATATATTATCTTCCATAATCCCTTCATATACGGGATACCGTATAAATTTTATATATAGAGCACTTATCTTTCACAAAGTTGATAACTAACCGTTATCTGCTAAATAACTAATATTCAAAGTTATGTATCAATTTTGTGACTAGACAAACTCTTTTATTCTGGGTAGGGAGATGTCACCCTGCACCCGCTTTTCGGATACGAGACGTGTCCAAGCCAGCCTGTGCCGCAGAGTCGGCGGTAGAACGCTGTCACGGCCAAGATGCTCAAATCATAAAATAACTTTATTGCTCATTCACATTTCTAAATTTATTACAACATTTATATTTAAAGAAAATACAAGGTTCTTACAATTAATGAAATGATACCATTTATATCTAATTTCTAGGTTTTTGTCTGCAAGTACACCCATATCTTCCAATACTAAGTGAATCCACAGTTAACCTAAAATGTTGGTTTCCAGTCAGGAAGAACAAGCACACAACCGATGGCAAGACGAAAACATAATAGAATTCACAAGACATAAATAACATATGTGAGATGAAAACTAGAAAGTAACTAATGACATGGCAAGCGGTGAGGAAAACCAGGAAACAAAAAAGACAACTATCTATGTGGTTTGAAATATCTTGTTCGATATGTGAACGGCTAAGGGGTAAATACGGCACCACTGCACGTGTGCAGTGCTGCTATCAGTCAAGATTAGACATATTGGGATGGGTAAGGGGCAGTTCACACGTCTACTAAGTTTTTTTTCCCCGCCCAGCTAGTACTCATGGAATCAGGTCGCAAGCATGTAATCATGAAAAGACAGTCAGAATGTATAATAAATCCATGATACTAATCTCCGTGTGACGAGCGTGTCAACAAGCAGCAAGACATATGTATAAACATGAAATGAAAATACTACTATGAATCGAAGCAATCAGAAAGTGCACTTGCCTGAGGTCCTTTGCTGGTGAAACCGATAGTACAACCACTCAGATGAGTCACTAAAGTCAACACATGCAAAAAGTCTCCGGATGCTGAAATATACATTACCAACATTATCAGAATAGTCAATTAGCTAGAAGCCTACCCTTAAGTCCAATTCTGGACACAGGAGCAAAACGGTAATTTTGGGTCAAAACGGTATCCGCCGTTGGACCCGCTTTGCACCAAAAAGCGTACCGGAGTCAATGGTCTCTAAAGTCGTCAAACCATGTCTATGGATTTGTTTTGATGATACGAACCCAACGGTATGTCCAACTTTGGATTCCAGTGGGCCGTACACAAAATCGCCCGTTGAATCGGATCGTAGGGCCCGCAAAACGGCGATCCGATCAACTGTCTCAGAATCAGACCAAACTTGGCATACAGACCAGAAAAATGATTTGGCCCAAGTTTGTCTCGATCTGACGAACGTGCACAAAGTAATTAGGAATTTTGCAAAGAGGCCGATACGGTAAATTTCGACGGATACATATCAAATTCGTCGCGCACAACGCGACCAATTAGAATTCCGTCAAAGCTCACACGTCCACGAAGCCGATACGCACCTTTCGATGCTTTCGGTTCACACCACGTCGCTCGGATTGGCGGAACGCACGTCGTATCGAAGGTTTTTAAAGTTTTTAAAATTATTTTTCCGTCAATTTGGGAAAGTGATTTCTCGATGTTCGGTCGACGATATCGGATTCCGTAACTGGGTTTCAATGTCCTATAGGTTGTCTAGAACTGTTGTTAATCATTTTCGAAAACTACTAATGGTTTGATCAAAATTATTCTTCCAAAAAGGGTTTGGGACAGTTTTATACGCCCTATTTTTAATAGATTTTGGCCGATCTTTGGTTCGATTTCCTGTCGATCCTAGATCAAATCAACCCGAACTACTTACTAGGCTTCCTAGATATTTAGGTTGTGGTCGTATACGTGAAAATGAAACAAGGATGATCGACGAGGGGAGTATTTTACCTGCGAAGTTGGGATCGGCAGAGCGCTGCTGCTGTCCTGTTTTCCTCGGTCTGCCGCACGCGCGCGGTTCTGCGGCGGCTCTGGCCGCACGCGGCGTCGCCGACGGCGGGTGGCCACCCAGGACCATGGGACGGGCGTGGGGTTAGGGTTTTAGACTCGAGAGGTCTCTCCCTATGTTTATATATATCGGCTTAGCAGCATGGGGGGGGTCGAGGCTTAGCATTATTAGTATGGGGGTCTTCTGGCCGGTCTGTTGGCCCGCTCGGCTGGGTTCTGGGTTTGGAATGCTGCTGCTTTTCCTTTGTTTAGTTTTCTATTAGCATATTCTAACTCATAAGTGTTAATTACAATAATTCTTACTATAT
>JANAVB010035617.1:7974081-8097754 GCA_029216955.1 Iris pallida
TAATATAATATATATATATATATATATATATATATATATTTATTTATATATATATATATAGATATATATATATATATATATATATAGATATATAATATATATTATTATATTTTATATATATATTATATATATATATATATATATATATATAGATTATATATATATATATATATATTGGGTTTTATGGAGATTATAGATATATATATTTATTTATTTATATATATATATATTATATATATATATATATATATATATAATATATATTATATATATATATATATATAACTTAATACAATCTACATAAAACCCAAATAAATCCCAATAGCATTTATTCCTCGGGTAGGGCCTACCTATATAATATGAATATATATATTATAACATTTATTGACAAAATAATGTAACCAATATAATAATAATATATTATTATATATACTAATAAACTCAATAAATAATAATATAACAAAATTCAATAAACCAATAATGGTGTATACCATTATGTATAGTCTAATAATCCCAAAATGTACAAGGACTATTTTATACAAATATAATTGAATATCAACCAATAACGATATTTATAAATTAACTTAAGAATACTTAGAAATATTCATTAGATCATTAAGACGGAATACGACACCATCATACCAAAATACATCAACACGAATGTCATTGGACCTCCCGTATGACTACATGGGCTTGGGCTTGTTTTGGGTCCTATCTGGACTAGTTCGGTACAACCGGGTTCTCTAAAACTCAATAATATAACTATAAATAAATCTTCGGTAAGGATTAAGTCGCAACGTGGCCTGGTTTTCATAGTTAGGACACATTATGGCTGGGTCTCCCCTGGTATGTCTAATACACTAGTCAGGCACACGACCATGCTATCCGTGCCATGATTCCTAGTCGTTGTACTTCAAACCTCAACCATGGCTAAAGTCATCTACCATAGTAATTAACTAAATAATTATTTATAAAAATCTAAAAATCACCATTCAAATAATAAATAATAAAAAAATATTTTAAAATTTCCGGAAAGGGAAGCTACAGGAGATATACCAACAGTACCATTACCTATAATGTTACCTCTAAGATTATTACCCAAGGAAACATATCCTTCTCTCTTCATCGATAGCGTAGCGAATAAGGATGCACTACCTGTCATGTACCGTGAACATCCGCTATCGAGGATCCATTTGCTTTTAGCATGAGAGGGTTGAAGGTCCACCTACAAAACGAGTAGATGTAACCTTTGATACCAATTTTTTCAAGGGTCTAGCTTGATTAGCTTTAGGAATCCAAGTAAGAATATTTATGTCAACTAATTCTTAGCTCTACAATACTGTGATATGTGCCCGTGTTTACCATAGTATGTACATGTGATTTTTGAAGTAGTGTTCTTTGTTTCTGTGTTGACATGCTTCTTTTGTGTCTATCTTGAAAACATGTATGTGAATGCATAGTTATGAGAAATGTGTTGCTTTTGTACATTCTTTGGTTTAGTTTTTGTGGTATATGCATAGTATTTGGACTAACCTTAGGCTGTTTAACAGGGGTGACCTGTTTGTCTAATTTGATCTCCAACTTTTTAGAGATCACAAAGACTCTTTAAATTTGGCAGTCATATTCGCGAGTCTCTGTGCAGTGACCAAGTGTCTATTCTTCTCTATGTCATACAGTATTACACTTTGACATAGTCTCTTACTTTCTTTTCTATAGTTAGGATAGCCTTATGATAGTCTAGTCTAATCTTGGCTATCTCCTCTGTGTTATCGGTAGTAGACGTATATTCGATATCTTCAAAAAGAATAGACATTCTTGGTACTTCGGTTGTGTATGCCTTAATCTCCTTGCGAGACTGCTTATACTTGTCCAACACATTTCTGTGCTCTTCAAGTAGTTCGCTGAAGGCATTTTCTAACTAGTTAAATATAAACTCATCGTAAAGAGGATTTTCTGATACCTTTTCATATACCATCAGGAAGACATTTGTGCTGCTATTGGGCCAGTCCTCTCTTCTGATTTACTGGACTCACTTTCGTTGTATATGTTGGTGTTTACGTAATTTTGACCAGTGTTGCTTTTCTGCTCGATTCATTGATGTCATGACCCGCAATCCGGAATTCGGACACGAATACGTGAAAGCACGTCCAGCCTACGCCACAAAGTGGGTGGTAGTAAGCTGTCTAATTCTCATGTATATTCAATCCAATCCAATCCAATCCACATAATATAAATCATGATATCCAGATTATAACTCAATCACAAGTGCTAACCGGTAGATATGGAATAGAAATGATAAGTCCACATAGTTCAACATAGAAGTCAAATACAGTAATCCTCATAATAGAGTACAACTCATCAAATGTTTTGATAATAGAATCTAATCAACAGAAAGTAAAAGCTAATCTAAAACTAAGAAGCCTCCAGTAGTAAGTCTGTTACAACATCTCCTGCATCCTCAGGTATACTGTGATCAGTCTCAGATGTGCCATAGTGAGAGATACCAGTTCTCTAAGTCATCGCCTAAAAAATATTATCCAGTCAGGATGGGAGCAAGTACAATACATGATCTACTATTCATAACATGATAGAAAATATATAGCATGACAGTAGAGTAAGGAAACAAAGTGAATAGACTATAATCATGATCTGACATATAAGGAAGAAATAGTCATGGCATAGAATTAAGACAAGTGACATAGCAATATAAAATGCATAAGTCATCACTACACTAAGTGCATTTGAATTACCACGTTCATATGTGATCGGCTGAGGGATCTACTTGGTGCGACACAATCATACATGTGTGTATGATTAGATATAAAGCACGTTATTCACAGAGTACGGGGTTTTGATCACATATATACTAAGGTAATTAGTGTCAAATAGTAATCATGGATTCTAATCACGACAGTAAACATGAAATATATAAACACGGAAACACGGTAAATAAGAAACACTGTAATCATGAAGTAGAATCCATAAATACTAAACTCGTGTAATAATCGTGACAATAATTATAGAATGTGCACTAAATCATGTATAGAATAACTATCAGAAAGTGAAAGAGATCATTGTAAGTGGTTGCCTCGGGTGTCTGAAGTCGACGTACGCGACAAGAACGTGTCGACACGGAAAGTATCACAGTCTAAGGTCCATAATATAATGGTAATCCCCCGAATAACATCATCTAAAAGTCACCGAAGATCATAACGTCCAATAATAGTCCAAGATCGTATCTGTTATCCAATGACCATATAGCAATCCAAGGTAGATAGAATTGTCCATAGGCCGCTGATAGATTCGCAAAGATTGAGCCAAGTCACAAAATACGACACGCACAATTAGATTATGATTAAACAAATTGAATAAGAAGGGCATAAAGATTAAGACAAAAATTTGATTTAGATTATCTAGAAAAGTTTAATAGATTAATTAATATAGATATGAGAAATTACTATTAGTATTTAGTAAAAATATCTATTTACTATTTTTGAAAAATTAATCAAAATATTATGATTTTCTAATATATACCTAGAACAAGTATAACTATCTTTTTAAATGTATAAGTCCAACATATAATATGAGAATTATTTTATATATATATATATATTTTTTGACAAAACCCCCTTATTTTATTAATCAAGGCTCAAAATGGCGAAGCCTGATAGTGATACAAGGCACAAGGCCGGAAGAAGAAACCATAAAAAGGAAAGACAGGGGGAGGGGCGACTACGCCCGCCAAAACTAACGGAAGAAAGGTTGCCATAATGCTGGAGGGCTGTGGGAGCATTACGAGCTCCTTTTACGGCATTGCCGGTGGATTTTCCGAATGAGCTGTTCGGCGGAGTATTGGTGACCCTCGTATCTCGCTTTGTTGCGATTCTTCCAAATTGCCCAAGTAGCGGCCGCTGCTACGATCTGGTGGCCGTGGGACGCAGCTCCCCAGTGGGCCAGAAGATCGTGAAAGCGCCCGACTCCTGGATTGATGTTGTTATTGCGGTTGAGGATGCTCCAGATTTGGTCGGGGAGACTTCCCTTCCGGAAGATGTGGTCGATAGTCATCGTCTGACGCTCGATGCAGCAGTTACAAGCGGACGCTAGGTTGATACCGATAGATTTAAGAATCTCGTCGGTAGGCAATTTCTTTCTCGTGACTCCCCACAGGAGGAAGGACCATTTCTTAGGGATGCAAGAATGCCAGTATCGCACAATGAAGTGGTTCTGCCCGTTCTCTTGGATCGCGATTCTCGCCGATCACACTGAGAATGCTCCAGAGGTTTCCAGCAACCACCCCAGCTCGTCCGCATCTGGCCCAATGCTAAGTCCGTGCTGACGAATGTTGTCAACCGTTTCGTTGCCGGACCGATCGCGAATCTGATCCCAATTCCAGTCGTTGTTATTCCATAGGTCTTTGATCCTGCAAATGCTCGAAGAGTCTATAATGTTCGAGATAAGGCTGTCACCCGTCCATCGCTCCAGGAATGGGTTGGCCTCGCCGTTACCCAGATGAAGTCTAATCGCATGCTCTGCCAGATCACGGCCCTGTAAAATATGGCGCCAAGCCGCGGATGATCTGCTGTTGGATGTGTTTGAAGTATCTAGCCTTCATAAACCTGGTCCACAGGTTTTCGCTCGTCCTTAATTTCCACCACAGTTTCATGGAAAAGGCTTTGACGATGTGATTGAGTTTGGTAAATCCAATCCCACCGCACGCGATCGGGGTAGCCATGGTTTCCCAACTAGCCCAGTGGTGTTTATTTATCCTTTGTAGTGGCCCCAGAAGAACTTGCAAAAGATCTGCTCAATCGAAGCGATGACCTACCTGGTTGGGGAGCATGCCACTAATGTGTGGATGGGACGGAGTTGAGCACATGTTTGATGAGTATAATTTTGCCGCCTGGGGATAGTATTACGTTATGCCATCCTTCGATCTTGTTCCTGATTTTGCTGATCAGGTTCTCGAAGTTGCTGGCGTTGGATTTTCGTATATTAGGGGGCAGCCAAGGTAGTTGAAGGGGGGTGTGCCACCGTGAAGGAAGTTAGGTTGGTGTGTTGGTAGCGTTTTCAATTTTGATGCTATGGTGGGCGTAGATGACACTCTTGGATTGGTTGATTTTCTGGCCAGAGCATCTGGAGTACCGCTCTAGGGTATTGTGGACCACCTCCATTGATCCAACATCCCCAGATGAGAAGATGAGTAAATCGTCGGCAAAGGCTAGGTGGGTGATGGAGGGGCATCCACTGGCTGTGTGATATTGCTGGAAGTTGGGGATGTTGGCCATGTTGTTGAGGTTTCTGCTCAGGGCGTCGGCTACAATGATGAAGACCGTGGATGATAGAGGGTCGCCTTGTCTGACACCACGGCTAGATTTGAAAAAGCCCTCAGATTGGCCGTTGATAACTATGGAGAACCATGAGTTGCTGACGGATCTCCACACTATGTTGGTCCAGTTCTCTGAGAATCTGAAAGCTCTGAATACCTAGATCATGAACTGCCAATCAAATCTGTCGTAGGCTTTTTCCATGTCAATTTTGATGGCGATGTTGCCCCCCGGGCAGGAAACTTCATGTAGGTGATAAGTTCTTGTGCCAGCATGATATTGTCCTAGATGTTCCTTCCTCGAACGAACCCGCTTTACTCCTCCGAGATGATTTTGGGGAAGGTGTCTGTCATTCTAGTAGCGATGATCTTAGATATAATTTTGTTGGTGAAGGTACAAAAACTGATAGGTTGGAAGTCGCGAAAGGAGGGTGGGGTTGTTTTTTCGGGATGAAGATAATATTGGCACTGGAGATGGCTTTGGGGTAAGGAGTTCCTTCTAGGAAGGCGATAGCCGCGTCAGTGATGTCCCGCTAGATAATCTCCCAGCAGGTGCGAAAGAAGACTCCGGTAAAGCCGTCCGGGCCAGGGGCACTATGCTCGTTCAATGCCCATACCGTATCTTTCACCTCCTGATCGGTCAGGGGGCGTTCCAACAAATCATTGTCGGAGTCGTTGATAATTGTGGGAATTTGGTCGAGGAATGATGTGTCTTTGTGGACCGTCTCCTTGGAGAATAATTTGGCATAGTAATCAGCGGCCGCCGCTTAGATGCCCTTGGGGTCCGATCTGATGATGTCGTGCTCGTCTGATATCTGATGTATCGATAGCTTGTTTCTTTTGCCATTGACGTAGGCGTGGAAATATTTAGAGTTTTTGTCCCCGTCGCTGTCCCATTTCAGTCTGGCTTTCTGCTTCCAGAAATCAGTTTCAACTTTGAGCCTGAATTTGAGCATGGCCTTGGTAAGGTTCAATGCTCTCCTGGCCGCGGGGGATCGGTCAGTAAAGAATATAGCTTCTGCTCGGGTGACGTCGTCCTCTGCTACACGGATCGCTTGGAAAATGTCCCCAAAGGCTTGTTTGCTCCATTTAGAAAGGGTTTCCTTGTGGCTTTGAGCTTGTTGCTGACCCGAGTGAGGGGGTTGGGGGAATCCTGACTGCTCCATGCTTCCGCAACAACGCTCGAAAACTGCTGGTGGTTGGTCCAAAAGTCGAGGAATTGGAAGTTCTTTTTGGGTGGGTAGGTGTTGTCCTTGATTTCCACCAGGATAGGCGCGTGGTCAGATTCTGTGGAGTTGAGGTAGGACAGGGTGGAACTGATCTTCATATATATAATATAGATATATATATTTATATATATATATATAAAATATATATATATAATAATTGTCAATTATTATAGTTGGACTTATATATATATATTATATTTATATATATATATTTATATATATATATATATATATATATATATATATATATATATTTATATATAAGTCCAAATATTATATATATTTAAAATATTATATATATATATATATAATATAATATTAAAAATAATTTAGAAATTATTTATTATGAGTATAACATTAAACTTACTTTTTACAGAAAATATTATTTATTCTAGATAATATAAATCATAACATATAAAATAATGCTATATTTATAAATATATAATTCTATATAGGCTGAAAGTCTATAATCTCTTGGACTTGGGCCTAGCCCGGCCCAACAACCATTTAATAAGAAATAATAAGTTAAAAAGAAAAAGAATTAAAACTGATACTGGGCTGGCCTGGCCCAGCAGCAAATATCAAATAAAAATAATAAATGCACGGGCTTTGAGCCCAGCCCGACCCAGAACAAAGTATTAATATAGAAAAAAACAAATCAATGGACTCAAAACCCAATAAGTTACTGGGCTTTGAAGCCCAAGCCCAACTCAAAGGGTTAAAACCCTAGCTCTCCTTAGGAGAGGGAAGCCCGCAATCTTCTTCAAGAAGATGAGCGAGTACACCGAGAAAGAGAATTAAAGAAACGGGAGAGAGTGGAAGAGACGGAGATCGAGAGAGGGAGGTCCTCACTGGAGACACGACAGGGCACGAAGGCTCGTCGGCGACCGAGAACGGCTCACTGGCAGTGATGGGGTCGCCGGAGGCAGCGGCGCACCGGATGGTACGGTACAGAGCGTAGCTCACCGGCGCAGATGCAGTAATGTCCTGCTCCTAACGGTTCACTATGTAAGGCTTGTGGCTTGAGTAACTCGGTCAAAATAGAGTATTGGGGAAACTTACCATCGGCATTGAATGGATCACGGACAAATGCATAAGAACATTTCCAACTAATGGATTGGTTTCTCTTGAAATGAGTCCAAGGGTTTTCTATGGATGTTTTGCTGCTGATTTTGCTGCATGGTTTTGATGGATGCTTTTCTGAATGGTTTTCGACGATTCGATTCTTGCCTGTTTTCATCGATTTTCATAGCATTCATTCTTGAGAATTCTGATAGAAAGGAACATAACGAGACGAGGTATTAACCAAATTTTGGTGCCATTGCAGACGGATGCGTAACCGAAGGCAAAGCGCATAAGTGTTCCTCTCCCTCTCGACAATTCTCTAATTGTTGAGTGTGGATTCTCTGTGGTGCTTTGTCCCTTCTCCGCTACTCCTTTATGCCAACAAAATGAATTCTCTTATTGCCATGCTACATCCGTTGATCGATAACTTGATGCGTTGAATGCCACAAGTCAATACCACTAAGAAGCTAGAGAATAAACATTGAATGAATCGATTATGCTGTTAATAATGAATGAATGAAATGCTATGAGACCCTATGAACATTGAAATGATTCTTATCCCTTTGAACATTGAAATGCTGCAATGAAATAAACATTGAAATGAGATTAATTGATGCCTAAGATGGTGTAATATGAAATGCTGAGAAATGAACATGTTGCCTCTTTACTTTCAATATTATACCATGCATACTATACTTATCGAGTCAGACACACATTCGCATGGTTATGGACAACTTGTATACAAGGTATTATTTTCTCGAACGGTACACGAGGCATTGGAACCGATTCGGCCTAACTTTGGTGGCACGTGATATCGGGACACTCATTCGGACTTGCAACCCGAATGAGTGGCACATCGCATACCCTACGAAGTCCTATATGGCAACGTCCAAAATGGTGTATATATTATAACACCAGTGATCATGTTGTAAGGATGCATGCTAATCAATGTCTTGTGCAGGGGCGATAAGTATTATTATTATTTTATTATTATATTATTATTATCCTGTGTCTTATGCATGAAGCTGGGTTCGACCGATGGTAAAGTAAATAGTTGCTTTTATATAATATCATGTTGCCTCAATTATGAATTACTGTGAATTGTTAGTCTCTAATAATCTCATGATCTTTAAAATGCTTGTCATTAAATTCAAAATATCGATTTAGCTGAGTGGGCCAACGGGGCTCACTAGTGCATTTTTATAATGTGCTGACCCTCCTCCACAGGTACTGGGGAAGGCTCGGGTGCACGTCAGAACTAAAACTTTTTGAGTTGCTGCTATTTTCAAGTTGTTTTCAATAAAGACCCACAAAGTATTGTAGAGTTTTTCAAGATTGTTGCTTGGATTTTTAAATGTACTAAAGGGGCATAATGTATGGAACAAAAAGTTATTTCATGGCAGCCTATCAGTTGTTTTCCTTTTCATGAATAAATGTAGCCGGAAATGGCATTTCAAAGAGTACCGAAAAAAGTTGTATCTTGTTACAATTATCAATAAAATGGATTTTCTTCCTATTTCGCGTACTCAATGTTTCTACAACTGTGGCTTATTTTCAAATGTTTCAAAATAACACAATGTGCACGTTCTTTCCTTGTATAAGTGCAACACTAGAATTGTACGACATCACGTCCTAGCGAGGACGAACAATTCGACATGAATCAAAGCGAGGACGAACGATTTCTCGAATAGGGGCGTGACAGATGGGTATCAAAGCACGGTTTCAATTCCTCGAATTTCAAAAATGTTTTCAAATGGAAGTATAACGCCCTAGTCCCAAATACGTAGGACTACGATACTTATACATGCCAGCTACGTATCAAGTGGACTCCAGCCCAGCTCGAATACGTATAAGTTGTCTAAGATAGGGTCTAGAATGGCAAGTCAACTATACCTCAATCCACAGATAATAATCTCAAGTAGGAACCATTGAATTAATGCTGATCAAACAATAATACACTGATGCCACTTGAATAAATACAAGAATAGATAATTTGTAGTAAGGTTGGCCAGACCTTAATACAATCACCTAAACAAGCTCATAACAGAAAGTAAGCTTGTAAAACTAGGCTATACAACTGAAGATGTCATCATGAAATGTAAAAGACAAAAGAATGATAGAATATTACTATCGATACCTGAATACGGAAGATATCATCATCCACAAATCTATCCTTTTATTTTAGCAGTATCAACAAATACCTGTAAGAAAACCAGCAATAACCTGGAGAGATCACCAAGTCCTCAGGAGACTAGCAAGACACATAATATACAAGCCTACTTTGACAGTTTAAACATGCAATGAAAATAGGAAACAACTACTTGAAAAGGATAAAGATCACATGGAAGAACTCTATAGAGCATGACATGTCATATGAAAAGTAATACTGGGAATGACTACAAATAAATAGAATGACTCTAGCCCTGCCGTGGTACTCCCGGTCCTATAGCTAGTAGCCCTGCCGTGGTACTCCCTAACTATAGTAAGTCTCTATCGTAGCCTTGCCGTGGGTCTCCTGAGTCGAGAGTGGTCAAGTAGTCGATCCTAGTATCGGTAGAGGGTCAAGTCAAGGTAACATGAATACGAGATCAATTCAAGTCAAATAAAGATGCTCAAGTAAATAGCGCTATTGAAGTCCTGTGTAAAGATATAACTAGGGGTGACAATAAGTGATAACAAACGTGAGACAAAAAAAATCATGGCAAGATATCAAATATGGAAAAGTAAAGGAGACATGAACAAAAAAGAATAATAAAAGCATGTATGTAAATAAATGTACAAAGTTTGGCAAGGTGTACTTGCTTGGAGTTTTGTCCAATCTGTGTTGAGACTGCAGTACCAAAGTCTAACCGAACTATCCATGAACCAATGAATCATACTCCATGCAATATCTATCAACCCTAAATCAAAAACAAATATATATTATTTACTAAATACAAGTATGACTAACCACACCTACCTAGAAAGCTTGGGTCGTTCTAAGTCGTGTAATACATATGTCACCTAGGCCATTTATTAATCATACCATCTAGAACTATGTTACACTTGTCTCAATAATCATTATTCGTTAATAACATGGATTACAAACTCTAGGTTCAAATATTAAGTTTTTATCTCGTAATTTGTACAATGAAACCTATGATGCATGAATCAAGACAAGATGATCAGTCACAAGGTTAACAATCTTAGCATACGGTAACTTTGTTAATTTCAGCGATATCAGATCACTGGAATTGACTGATCTCAGTTTCGACGTACGAATTCCGAAATACAAACATAATATACATTAATAACTTACTATATATGGACTTACCATATATAGACCTTAATAATATTATTTAAACAAAAATTAGTATATTGACTACTCTACTTAATATAACATATATAGTATTAATCTACATATAAAACTTATACATTATTAACAAAAAATATTATTTTTAATTCTGGAAAAATACTTACAATATTCTATAATAATAAACAATATATTTATACATGAAAAATATGTGTATAATTCTTGTATTGACTCTACAACATTATTCCTAGACTTGGTATACGATTTGAGGCCCAAAACAATAAGTAATTAAAAATATTAAATTTTGAAAAAATTATATAGATTAGTTAAAATAAGGTTTTCAACATTAAACCTTGCACAACAAGTATTTTAGTAGAGTTTTGTGAAGTTTTGAACTTTTGGACACAAGGAAAGCAGAATTTTTCGGAGTTCGGTGACACGACAAATGTCATAAATGTTTAAAAATAGCAAACAGATGCGAAACCTAACTTTCAGATATGCGTCGGAAAGGTCTCGATGTCTAGATTCTGAATAAAAATATAAGAAGGTTAGAAACTGACCTTAAATAGGTGAAAAATGGTTCGCAACAGAATTTGTCGGTTCTGGATACCTGTCGTAGATTCGACGCCACGGACAAACCGCTTGGAACTAGGAGATCCGACGATTAGTAGTTGGAGTATACACGTAGAGGTAACTTTTAGTTTTGGTGTGTGGATAAACAGATGAGAAAAAGTAGATAAAACCTAGTCTACAAGTCGACTAAACTGCTGTGATGTATTTAGCATAAGTTCAGTCGACTTCGGGTGCCTTCCGCGCCTCGTATCGACCAACTTAGGGGTTGAGGCTCCTCGAGAAGGTGCCAGGGTGTTAGAGGAAGGTCTTAGAAAGGTTTTTGAGGTGGTATAAGGATTGGAGGTGGTCCGGAAGAAGGATTTCTGGTGGTTGGAATAAAAAGTGCAAAAATGGAGAAAAAATTGGAGGGGGCTCGGTTTTAGTAGAAATATATATATATATATATATATATATATTATATATATATATATATATATATAAAAGTGTTCAAAAATCCTAGATGAGAGAGATTCACGTGAGGGGAAGGTAAGGATAGAGTAGAATTTGATTTGGTGGGATTTGATTGTCTATTTTATAAGATACACCAATTCTATCTCCTAGGATTTAAATCAGGTCCAAAATATGAAAGTAGTTATAGGATTTGATTTAAATTAGATTTCATTAATGTGGCTGCATATTAATCCACAAAAATCAATCTAAAATAGGTGTAAGAGATTATGGCACCGTAGAATAGGCTCTACGAACCTTACTGGCACATTTTGGGTCGGTGATATTTTTGTGATCGATTTGAGTCCAATATGTCTATAGTTTCGACTTGTGTGTCATTTAAAAAAATAGCACATAGAAGCTCAATTGAGTGGCACACCATTGGCATGTGCATCATAAACTCAAAATGAATCAAAATCATATATTGGGTTAAGTGATTTGGATCGGAGTTGGGCCTTAATTGCTATTTGGAAAGCTAGTCAAATTTTTACGGTAGAGACTAAAATGACTATTTTACCCTAAAGTTGTACATGAAAAATATAGTACGAGAAAATATGCTTGGGTTGGACATCATATATCAAATTAAAGGTGGACTCGTCTAGTTCAAAACTCATGAAGGATGTTTCAAAATATTGGCATTTCTTGTGCTCCAAAAATCAAAGCTACGTAAAACTATATCTATAGTGTTAATTAAGAATTAATATAATCAAATGAATAGAAATAATATAAAAAATAATTTCCAAAATCAGAGTCCTCACAGGAAGTCTTGATGTAAATTTTCTCGGTTAATGGTGTCGATAGAGCTGGCATGAAATAATATTCCATACAGTAAGCCCATAAATATTTTATGAGTGCTAATAGAATTATTTTTGTTATAGAATGACCAAGGATGATAGCTCAAAGCCGACCTCATCGTCTGACCCAATGGAGAAGTTAATGAAACTGATGGGGCTCACAGGATGCAGAGCGAGCCTCATCATCGTCGGCTACAGGAGCAACTACAATATCAGTTTCAGGAGCAACTGGATGCTCAACAGAAACAAGTGGACAATTTGACTCAGATTGTCACTTCGCTGACGGTCGATCCTAATGTTTCTGCAAAGGCGCAACAATCGAGATAGTAACAGTATTGGCGGAGAAGCCTGAAATGCCGACACGAAAAAGGTCATGCTTCAAGTTCTCCGAGTTTAAGAGCTGCGACCCGCCCGAATTCAACAGAAGGACAGAACCAGATGAGGTGATGGGCTTCTTGAATACACTGGAGGGCTACTTTCGGATGTTGGACATACAGGGCAGTAAGAGGGGGAGTGTGCTACTATACAATTTCCTCTCAAGGCCCAGGAATGGTAGACTTCGTAGAGACATACACTTTGCGGTAATAGTTCAGATATGAAGATATCATGAAAGACCTTCAAGCAGGCCTTTATCGCACAATTCATTTTGCCTGCTGTCCGTCAGAAGAAGAAAAAAGAGTTGGTAGCGCTCCAACAAGGTAATATGTTAGTAGATGATTATAAGACTGAGTTCCTGAAAAGAGTTGCTTTTGCTGGGTACATGTTACCGAACGACAATGCCAAATAAAAAAGATTTGTACAAGGCTTGAATGATGGATTGCAGCACTATATTCTAAGTCGGATGTGTATGTCTTACATGGAGGCATACGAAACAGCTCTGGAGATGGGAGATTCCTTCAGCCAATTGGCAGAGCAACACAGGGAAGTCAAGGCAACAACCAGAAACAACCTTGGACTGCCAGAAGGAATGACGCACCCAAGCGTCCGAATACAGGTGACTATAGAGGGCCTCATCAAGCGCTGCGTTGTAATAAATATTACCGAGTTGGCCACCGGACAGAAGAGTGTCATTCAGGATGTTTCAAATGTGGGGATATGAGCCACAGGGCAGCTGACTGTAGAGGTAGAAGAGGGAATCAGTATCCTTCTCATGGATAAAATAATAATCATCATCGTGGGCAGCATAATAATCAGAACCGGGGCCAACAAAACAATCAGATTCGTGGCCAGGCGCCACTAGCCTTGCCAGCTCCAACTGGGAATGCATCGAATCAACGACAAGGTGCGCAAGGAATTTATGCTTTGACTCAAGCAGAATCTCTTGCCTCAGAGAATGTCATAATAGGTATGTTGCTGTACAAAGGCATACCTGCTCGGGTGCTATTCGATTCTGGTGCTACTCATTGCTTTATATCGTCTAATTTTGCAACAAAAAATAAATTTGTATGACTCTATTAAAGATGGTTCTGTGTCTTAGCACTCCTTCGGGAGTAGATATGCGTGTAACTTTGATTTACAGGAAAGGCTACATCAATGTTGGAGGCAAGACTCTATCCCTGGATGCTATTGTACTCGACATCAAAGAGTACGATATCATCTTGGAATAGACTGGCTCAGCGCTTGTCATACGATGATCGATTGTGCGGAGAAGAGAGTCATATTTTGCCTACCTGGAGAAACAAAGTTCTCTTACTCGTACGGTTCGATCCAAGGAAGCGATGGTGATATCGACAGTTATAACAAGGCACATGCTATACTCGGGGGTGCAAAGGGTACCTCGCTTCTGTTCGGGACACTCGGATGAAGGGCACAGACTCAGATCAAATCGAATTCGTAGCAGAATTCCCCAATATGTTCCCAGATGAAATACCAGGAATGCTACCAGACAGAAATTGAATTCACAATTGACAAATTTTTGTATACTCACCCGATATCGAAGGCACCATACAGGATGGCTCCAACAGAATTGAAAGATTTAAAAGTACGTTACAAGAGTTACTGGACCATGGATACATTCGACCAAGTGTATCGCCATGGGGAGCTCCGGTATTGTTTGTAGAGAAGAAAGATGGGACGATGCGGCTGTACATCGATTACCGAGAGCTCAACAAGGAAATTGTCAGGAATAAGTATCCCTTGCCAAGAATAGATGATCTGTTCGATCAGCTACAAGAGGCGACCGTGTTTTCTAAGATTGATCTTTGTTCAAGATACCAGCAGTTAAAGATCAGACTTGAAGATGTCCCTAAGTCAGCTTTTCGTACAAGATACGGACACTATGAGTTTTTGGTCATGCCATTTGGTTTGACTAATGCTCCAGCAGCTTTTATGGATCTAATGAACAGAGTCTTTGACCCTTTCTAGATAAGTCCGTTGTCATATTCATTGACGACATCTTGATCTACTCGAAAGACAGGGAGACACATGTTGAGCATTTGAGAACGGTATTTCAGACGCTTCGTAAAAATCAACTTTATGCAAAACTGAGCAAATATGAATTTTGGATGAACATTGTGTCGTTTCTAGGGCATATTGTCTCGCAAAAGGTGTTGCAGTTGACCCAAAGAAGATAGAGGCAGTGGTAGACTGGAAACAACCTACGTCAGCTAGTAAAATTTAGAGTTTCCTTGGTTTAGCTGGGTACTATCGTAGGTTTGTGAAAGACTTCTCGAGAATTGCTTCACCTCTGACTCGCCTCACTAAGAAGGAAGTCGTATTTAAGTGGACCGATGGCAGTGAAAGTAGTTTTTAAGAACTAAAGCAACGGCTCATCACGGCTCCAATTCATGCTCTTCTAGAAGGCTCTGAGGGATTTCAGATTTATAGTGACGCATCGGGACTTGGTTTGGGGTATTCTCATACAACTGGGAAGACAATATCATATGCATCGAGACAGCTTAAATCGCATGAGAAGAATTATCCAACTCATGATTTAGAACTGGCGACAATTGTGTTCGCGTTAAAATTGTGGCGACACTATTTCTATGGTGTATCCTATGAAAACATCATGAATCACAAAAGCCTGAAGTACATATTCACTCAAAAGGAACTGAATCTAAGGCAAACGCTGGTTGGAATTGATTAAGGACTATGACTTGACACTTTTCTATACGCCGGGTAAGGGAAACGTAGTGGCTGATGCCTTGGCTCGAAAGTTCGTTGGGACACTGTCAGTGGCAAAGGAAGTGATGCGAGATCTGGAAGAGATGGGCATCGAATTCAAAGTCCGTATAATATATACAGTTGGCTCAGTTACAGCTGGAATCGAGTCTCTAGGGAAGGATTAAGATTGCTTAAAAGGATGATCCATTTCTGTAGAAGATACACGAGTTGATTTTAGCAGAAAAGGTGACCAATTTTTGGTAGAAGATGACACTATTCATGTCAAGAGAAGATTGTGCGTTCCTAAGGATGAGGAACTTAGGAAGAAAATATTGACCGAAGCCCACTTTGCGAAGTATTCGTTGCATCCAGAAGCACAAAATGTACAAATCTGTGCACCATATTTTGGTGGTATGGCATGAAGAGGGATATAGCCTTATTTGTGGCATAATGTTTGGTATGTCAGCATGTGAAGGCAGAACATCAACGGCCTGGTGGAGTGAAGAACAAGTAGGCAACTCTAGAGGAGGGTGAATAGAGTTTATGACAATAATATTCAATTAAAAATTAAACGCTTTCACCAATAGTAAATAATTAGAGTAAATGCGGAAATTATAAAGAGCGAGAAAGCATACACAATCACAGCCGATTTTAACCTGGTTTCCCTCGTGGAGGACTAGTCCAGGCCTGAGAACTCTAGCTCAGGATTAAATCCACTATTTGTGAAATAGTAGTTACACCCCATGCCTTTTCTTCAGAAGGGCACGTCAACTTCTTACAGAGATCGTAGTGGCGATGCTTGAAATTTTCCAAGCAACTTTTTGAACTATTGCACAAACTCTTAACTGAAGAGCACTGGGCACTTTGAGGCTTAGGGAGTTTGTGTCTAGTAGATGAGAAGGGTAAGGCTTGTATAAGGCTTTAGAGAGAAGAGAAGAGAAGATTGGATATTTGAAAAAGTGAGAATTTACGGCCTATTTATAGGGTTCTAGCCAGGCAGAATTTGGCCAGAATTCTGGGTCAAGAATTCAAATTTTTGGCCGTTGGACAACTAGCATACATCAAACCCTAAAAGTTAGGGTCCTGTAATTTAGGGGACAAAATTTGACCCGAACTCTGTGTGGAGACAGAGTTTGGCCCGAACTCTGTCTCCAGAAGACAGAAAAGTTCTAATGGGCTCATTGGGCTAGTTTGGTTTTCGTGGAGCTTTTGGTTTGTGGTTTGGATATAGGTATAGGCCCAAACTACTCAGTGCGACTCAGTTTACCATTTATCTAGACTCAAGAAAATAAAAATACAGACTCGAAACATAGTATGCTACAGGTACGAGCCGTCATCCGTCTTGTACTGAGTTCAGTCTTGATGTGTCATATTGAATTATGACAAGTATCATATTGTCAATTTTATCAGTATTTGGTTGACTGTGATTTTTTGTCCACAATCTCCCCCATATTGATAATTGACAAAATAATATTGGTATATTCAATGTTCATACCTGGACACATTTATAAAAGCAGTATCTCCCCCATAATCAGTGCAGAGCTAGCAATAGCTCCCCCGTAAATATTGCGTCGTTGTAAGCCAACATTCCTTTTTGTCCTGATAAATACAATCTTTTCCAAAGAACAGATACACAATATAATTTGATAATGTGAATATCAAATAATCCTCCCCCTTTTGTCACTTATCAAACACAAACAACCAGAGAATTTATAAAGAAAAATAACTGGCAAGCACACCAAAGTAATCATAAACTGCATAAAGTGTCTCAAGAGTCACAAATAATAGAGAGGTCTAATACAATAAAAAGCAACTACATAAACTAGAAAGCCATAGTGCGTAAAAAGTAAACATAAGATCCTCAACAGCAGCAGCAGTAGGAGACCACATCTATTACGGAGCTCGTGAAGGTCCAGCGTCGTCAGATGGATCAGTGAATGAACAACGAGGATCCACAAAAGCAGCATCCGATCCAGATAGCGTATAACCCAAGGGTCATCGATACGATATCCGTCGCGAGCAGGGTCCCGCTCCATAGGAATAGGCATATAAGGATGCTGAGACATAGAGTACCGGATGTCATGCAGTGAGTTGCTGATGGCACTCATCTGCAGGGTGGTACGATAGTCAAGCTGGGTCTAGCGATCATCCTCTAACATAAATCGATCACGGGGGCATAGTCTGAATCGACTCAAGAGTAGCAGGTGGAGGGGGCGCAGGCTGCCCAAGAGCAGGTGCGTCATCCTGAGCATCAGAGTGCTCGGACTCAGCAGGAGAACCGACAGCTGCTTGAAGCCGTCGTGCCTTAGATAGGAAGGAAGGGACAGGGAGGAATTGACGCTCATAAAGCGGGACATAAAAAGCACAAAAAATCATAGAAAGATAGAGAGCATAGACCAAAGACCTTGGCTTCTTCCTAGCATTGATCATCCAGTCCATCGTGGTACGTAGAAGATTGAAAGGGACATGGAAGTGTAGGTGATACATAGCAGAAATCTTAAAATATGAAACCTTATCAGTAGATCCCACTTGGGCAGAATCGTGTAAAAGATAATGCAATGAAGCTCATAGAAGTAGGGGTTTAGAAATTTGGTAAGAAGCTTTCGTGGACGTGTATTTGGGGTACACAAATCGTCCTTAAAGCTTTCTAGGGATGACCCATCGGGGAATTGAAACTTGCGAGCATCAACAAGTTTTTCCCATGAGTTAGGCTCCGAAATTTCAAAATATTCCGCAAGATCAAAGTCATCAAATAATATGTCAATGCAAGCAACACGTGAATATAAACGTGTATCATCATGAGTAAGATTGCAATAAAACATTTGAATGGCATTTAAATGGATAAGAGAATTTGTAGTGACAAGTTCATCAAGACAAAAATCATGGAATAGGGAATCATATTGAGAAAATATAGTAAAGTTAATAGGATGACCCGCACACACGGGACGAGAGCGAAAATTATTGAACCACTCGTTTGAGGCTTCTAATGATACAAATATGCGATCATCATACGTGTTGGGGTCAATGGGACGAGGTGGATTGAACAATGGGTGAATGGGTTGTTGAATAGGTTGTTCAACACGAAGAGGAGGATTCGAAGAGGATGCACCCTCGGTTCGAAGCCTCTTTCCTCTATTAAACAACTTAGGAGCCATTAGAAACATTCATACATTAACTCATATAAACTCTTCAACCAAATGAGAGCTTGGAGCATAAATAGCCACGCACCAGTACAAAGTGTAATGTACTGATCCTCGCTCTCCACGTAGGTACCCCGAACCACGAAGGACGTGCCGCTTAGAGCTAAAGGTGGCGTAAAAAATTTTGAAGCCTTGTCCGTGTGTTGATGGCTTGTTTCTGAATCCTTTTGAAGACCCCGCACTCAGTCCAAAAGAAGATGACGACTCGACTCCCCTCAATAGCAGGTGGAAAGTGTTATTTTTTGCTTGTAAAAAGAGATGTAATGTATGGAATGACTATCCCATCAGCGTTTATTTTGTAATCGAGTCATATTGTAGCCCACGCGACAATGATTGTAATGAAGTCAATGTAAATAAAGTTTTATTATCAATGAAAGTTTTCTTCTATTTCAAATGTGTCAATCAATTATCTCTGCGTACTCTAACTTGATGTTGTGTTCGAATAACCTTATGACTATGCCTTGGGGGACTATGCCGTGTGTTGATGGCTTCTATTTCAAATGTGTCAATCAATTATCTCTGCGTACTCTAACTCGATCGTAACTTAGGTTCGCACGGTATCACGCCTGGGGGACGACTATCGATTCTACAGAATCGGGGCGTGACAGTGCACAAATTTTAGGCCTTCCCAAAATACATACATTTCAACAAAGACTCGTGATAGAGAATTCAATATTTTCACTTGAGTCGGATCGTGCACATATTTAAGCATCCCTGAAATATATGCATGTCAGCCGAGCCTCGTGAGTGTGGTTTCCTTACTTATGAATCATTCTATCCATCAATATTATTCCCCAATCCTATCAATCCGTAAGATCAATCGTACCGATGTTACCTCTCGAAACACGGACGTCTCGCCTAACCGCTTGGCCATATCTCCCGGCTAAAGTCAACATTAGTATTAGAATCATATTTCCCCAAAAATAATATCAATACTAACCCCATTACTAAGATCAAACCAAGGTTGATAATACGGGTTTTCTATCCAGGCTCGCTTCATCCGATTTCTAATCTTCGAGCATAGATTCCTCCTATCCGCACTTGCAACACTTAGTCTAAGGGGTCCGAGTCATTCAGCAAAGCTATCCTATCGTAAGTCATGTTCAACCAATTCCTCGATATATCAATATCGCTCGTCCAACAAATAATTCACATAGTCTATCTCTTCGAACACGTGCAATATAATCCACATATCCATCATATTCCAATCAAGTATGCTATGACAGGATTTGTTACTAAACCATAATTTTTATTTCATATTCCCTAAGTAATTTATCGTAATTCATGTAATCGTTCACAAGGTCGCCTAGCTCAACAATATGTCAAGCCCCAATCTCATGCAAGTCCGATCATCCATGCGGGAAATGAAATCACCATGCATTCCCCTAGGATAATTGTTCTAATCGGGATACAATTCTTGCTTGTGTCTAGACTAATTCTTTCACGATACGCAGATTGGACCACTCAATCCTCAAGTTTAATCAATCGTCAATCACAAGTCCAACCAATCCTCAAATTCACCTTTGTATTAAACCACAAGTCGAAGCAATACAAATTCACATGCCCTAATCTTTCGAGTTCGATCATTCATGCGATATGAATCACCATGTCAGCGCTCATGCGGAACGATCGCCCCAAATCTGACGTGACGCATGTGCGAGGCTGGAGTTGCACTCGTGCATGACAAGATCGTTGATGTTGTGGTTATCATCGAAGAAATCAAGACGTGATCATTTTTATCCAAGCATTCATTTCAATCAAAATCCCAAGTATAGCATCCATCAAAACAATAACACTTTACACGATCGTCATTCCTCGAATCAGAGTACCCCCGAGTTATCGCATATCGATTTTGATACACTTCAATACCATCGATGATATACGTAACCTGACGATATTCATTTGCAACGAATTCCGAGTCAAGCAACCGATGCTATCTTCCAAACTGGATAATCTCCTCGACATTCAAGATCAAGTTCGATTTTATTATCCCCCGAACTAGTTACATGATCAATTCGTTCAGCCCAAAATCATGTATGTTCATCCGTCTATCTTAAGTCATCGAGCAACACATTTTCTCAAACTCATCGATCTATGCTAACTCAAATCATCGAGCAACATCTATTCAAATCCTTAGAGTCATTCTCAAATATTCGAATCATTTTCGTGCACGCTATCATCCAATCGTGCTAACTTTTCGTATACGATTTATATCGATTTTCTCGATCGAGTCATCCGTTCGTACACCTTAGCTTTTCATCGATTCAATTTTTTTCCTACTCAATCTTTCTCACATTTGTAAAACCCCTAAATTTCTACTATTTTTTATATAAATTTGGTACTAAATTTTTTTATTTATTTAGTTCGTATTTGTACGTCTCAATGTCGTATTTGATGGAACTGGGGATTCCCAGGACCCTTCCTTTGGTGTGCGTATTGATCGATAGAAAGTTTAAACAGATCTAATACGTGTTCTAACCCTTCATAGGCGAAAACTAGGGTTCACGAATTATACCTGCGGCAGAAAGGAGACAAGTAATTCCTGGCAATCTCGAGCGGACGACCCCAAGATCTTCTGCACGTATTCCTTCCTCGAGTTGGACGTCGTGTGGGCGACGATCTCCCAACCTTTTCTTCTCCTTGGCAGCCCTCTCTTTCTTTCCTTACGTGAATCACGAATTTAGAAAAAATTTCAAATTTTTGATCAGTAATCTAGCAGCCAGAGAATAGAGGATATATATAGGCTACGGCAGGGACCATGAGGAGAAATTAGGGTTAGGCCTCCTAACGGATCTGGATATCCCGTGTTCAGCCCGAACACACAATCCAGACCCATTAACAATAGCTCGGTCCACTAATGAGCTATTGTTGCACTACCTCCCTAATCCCAAATTATGTTTGTGGGCTCCTTTTATTATATGCTCGTTTGGCTCCCCATGTTAAGATATCGTATGTCCGTCGATCAAATTAAGTTACTGACAACTATATTGATTCGACATCTTTTATCCTTAAGTAGTACCGCTCAACTTTATTTGTCATGTCGGATATAATCCACCTGCAGGGTTTACATGATAATCCTTATGAGCTCCTTAAGAGGACATCATCAACCCGATGTATCGGAACATAGACTCCATTTATAATCAACAACCCATCATACATACAATATTATTTCCCAATTCATAGAGGTTGTTGATCCATAATGAATCTCACTCTTTTATGAGTCAAAGTAATGCACACTGTATATACATGTCCGTTATTATATCCGGATTAAGAGCACAAGCATCCATAATAACATAGGTGTTTATTCTCTTATGTAGTCAGTACAAAGAGAACAACCTTAAGTGGTCCTGTTCAATACACACAAGTATACTAGTGTAAACTTATAGTCAAGATAGACTAATACCAGATTATACTACAACCTTTCCAATAGATTGTCCAAGTCCATCTAGGTTGTGAACTATTTATATACTCCATAGGAAACTGACAATATGATCTTTTGTGTGACACCACACACCATATTATGTACAATATAGAATATCAGACATTTGCATTAACACTTGCAACAAATACAATATGCAAACATTTGCCCATATGATTCTCATTCAAAATTTAAGAAAATAAGGTTACTATAAAAGTGATGCTTTTAGTATATAAGCCTAACAGTATTGTACGTCGGGCGCAAAATTGCATTTTTCGTAATTGCTCGTCGAGTGCAATATGTGCGAGCGTACATATTTTAGGAAAATGTTTTCTTTCTATTTTTATAGTTTCAAAAAATATATATAAGAATTATTTTTAGCTATCATACCAAAATTTTAAGTTATTATTTTATTTATAAAAAGGCCTTTCATTTATATAGTATAAACGATATTTCCTCTTTTATTAAATAAAGTAAACTAGAAAGTATAATTAAGTAAATATTATTTAACTTATTTATTAAAAAGGTATTGCGAAGTTTTCCTATTAATATTAAATATTTAACTTAAATTTTTGAAATTTATAATTGGAAAACATATTTTGAAAATAATGTTTGGCTTAAATTTTTATAAATATGGAGATCAATTTTAATAAGATTGTTATGGGATTTTAATTTAAATGACGGGATTTCTTCACAATTTTTTGGGATGAATTTAATTTGGATTTAAATTTATATTTGATTTATAAAGGATTAGTTTAAATTGATTTGAGTCAAATAATATTTATCTACTAGTTTTTTTAAATTAATTTTAATCCTTATCCAACTGGGAATTCCTACCTCCTATATAAGGAGAGGTACTCATCCATATATTTCGACCATTCACAATTCATCCAAAATTATTTCTCCACAACGTGCGTGCATCGTGTCCGTGCCAACCCAATCCAGCATGCATCGTGTCTGTGAAACTTATTCCAGCTTCAGTGCAATTATTTGTGTCATGCCCGACATCCCGGACACGAGGACAATGATGACAGAACCCCGCCATCATCAACACAACCTCTACTACGCATCGCTGTTATCTTGGCCTATCGCCTCCACCACTATCCCGACTTTCCGCTTCGACCAGTCTTCCCTGCCTACACAGCATCCCGTCGCCATCGCCACCACCACAACCGCCGTTACTCCCCTTATCTAGGCAGCACCATGTCCCCGTGCAAAACGTTTTCCGACACCACCACACCGTCGCCTGACCACCGCCCCACTGTGGTCATCTCCGGCCAACGGCCACCCCAAAACCCACATCAACATCACCACTCATAAAAAAGAGAGAAAAACCCTCACCTCCGGCCGGTCACCGCTGCTCCTCCTCCAGCACGAGGCCGCGCTCCGGCCACCTCACCGCGAGCGGGATACTCGACCCCGACCTCCTCTATCGTAGCTGACTCCAGATGCAGCTCCGGAGGAGTGTCGACGAGATCCAGCCCCAACAGCCTCTTGCCCCCTCCGCGCGCGCCTAGCAGCGCTCTGCCGTCACCGGCGTCGATACCCCGACGGCCTCACTGAAGCTCCTCGCCAGCGGTGGGCGTCGCCGCGCGTGCGCTGGCCACCAAGGGCAGGACCCCCAGTGCCTCTACCGGCGACCAGATCCCTCACTACCGCCACCTCTGTCGTCGCGAACACGCCCGATCCGCCGGCGCTTGCTTCGCCGACAAGATCCTCCTCCAGCCGACAGCCCTCCGCCGCAATTCGTCGTCGGCGACCCTCTGGTGAGCGCTCTCCTCTTCCCGCTCTTCACCTCCCTCTCTTTCCACTTCCTTTCTTCCTAATTTTTTATGGGAACAACAGCTGTATAGATATTAATAGTTTTATTATTATTTTTGTTATAATTATTATTATTATCAATTACCTAAATTAATAGAAATATGTCATCAATTTATTATTTATATATTAGTATTAATATTAGTTATTGTTTAGTTAAATATTATTATTTACATTATTATTATTACTATTATTTTAATTGAACAAATATTTTCTAGCAAATTTCAAGTTAGTTTTTAAAAACAAAAATATTCTTTTCGATTTATATGTACATATACTTGAGTATTTTGACAAATAAGATGAAAATTTCAAGTTAGATATTAGTATTATTATACTTTTTGGTCTAAATAATTTAGAAATATTTTTAAATATTTATCTAAAATAGATATTTTAAATTGTGAAATATAGTTTCCCCCTTAATAATATTTTACAACTTAGAGTATTTTGACTAATAAGATGAAAATTTCAAAATTATTATATATAAATATTTTCAAGTATTTTTGTAAATAAATTTTTACAGGTAACATGTTTTTAAAGTAATATAAATCTTTTCTAAGAATTTGTATATTTATCTACTCCACAAATTCTTCCAATTGTCCTCATTACTCATGACTAATCATGCTTGCCTATTTTCTCGCAACCACGGACCCCTACACATCGACCATGGCTATTGGACTATTGGAATATGACAAAACATCCCACCACCAGGCGACACACCAGGCAAGATATCTTGCCATCATTTACTGTTTATAAATTAGTCTGTATTTTATTATTGCATATCACTATATATTTATTTGTAATTCTTTTAACTGTACCATATTTACAGTTCCTGATCTAGTGCCTGCTCAGTGATATTAGCTGTATTTTGTTATTATCCTTTGATTGCATATGGACCAAGAGTTAAGGGACTACCACTAGTTTAGTGCATTACATAAACTTTGACACTGATGTGCTATGAGATGTGTGAGTTGTGAGTAGCATATAGCATCTGGACTTGCGTGTTGGCTGATCACTGATGCGTATAGGACGTGCGTTAGGTCTAACGGTCAATAGTTATATGTTAGAAGACTTGACGGGTAGTAGTGTTACATGGTCATGGATGCGACATGATAGGTGCATTGGGTGGGGAGAACATTACCTGACATATGGGCTTCTTTGTACTTCCCTTATTACCTGTGCGCTCCTCCGGAGACGCAGGCTCCAGGTGCCCTCTGACGTTTTCCAGAGCGTTATGGATGTAGCCCCTTGCACATGGGGCCCTCTGACGATCTTCGGACGTTACAGACGTAGGCCCCTGGTGCCCTAAATGGGGACTATGCCGATCCTATTTACAGCCAGGGCTCATGCGTCGAAGGATTGTTTCTCAACTGCATGATCACTTTAGTACGGTTAGGTTAACTTATTTATGTTTTGTCACTTCTTTGATTGTGGCAAATTTTATATTCAGTATTTATGTGGCATGTTCTTCCTGTATCTTGTTACGACCCTCTGAGGACCTAGTTATCTCGCCAGGTGTGCTCTTGTATTTTGCAGGTGTTCTAGTCGTGGCCATGATCGTCACTATTTCTTCGAGGATGATTGCACCTAGACCGTCTTCGCTTCGCTCGCCAAACTCATTTCATTTTCCATGTATTTTTCCCTTATTTGTTGGTAGTGGATTTGTCTCCGCCCAACATATTGTATCAAGACAATTCATTATCATTATATGATTCATTTATTTTTGTGTGGATGAGATTAGTTATGGTTCTACTGCATTTTACAGCTTACATATATTTATTATACGGCTAGCATGTCTACGTTCCTCGTCCTACGTATTTTGGGACTGGGATGTTACATGTTTTTGTGGTGGCCCATGCAGGTCGAGATTATCACTTCGGTTACATGACTGTACCGATGTGAACCTGCATATAGGATTAGAGTCTAGAACCTCATCCACCTACTTGACATCATTTCTTGACTTCAAATTCTGAACTCTCGTTCGACCTCCTTGATTTGCATCCTGCTTGAACCCTTGCTACCGTGAATTCTTATTTTTCGTACTTCGTGACAGTTAGGAAGATGACTACACTATTATATGTTCATAGGTTAAACACATGGTTAGAAGAGGTTACATTGACAATTAATATGCATTGAGGTTCTATTCGAGTTATAAAGTAGTTATTTTCCTAGAAATATGATCGTAAGGAGTAGTTAATTCCAAGTTGGGTAGTTGAAATTTTATTTTGATATTACAAGGTGGTATACACAAGAGGATAGCTAGATCGAGAAAACAAATTGATTTGATTTTGCGTTTTGATTTTTGAAGGTCTTTGAACATTTATGATTTGTTGAGTTATAGCTATACATCTTTTGGAGGGATATAAATTTGAGTTAAAAATGATCATAATTTTTTTAAATTTGGAACCATGATTTATAATTGACCAAAATTTGAGGATGATGGAATTTTGGTAAAATGTTTTTGAATTAAATTACGTCATATGATCTATGATTTATAAAGTTATTTAGATTTCGGGTTTAAAGCCTTGATTATGGATATTTAAATTTTGGTGAAATTTTTTTTTACTTTTGAAGAGTAGTTGTGACTTATTGGAAGCTTGATATATACATTTAAAGGATATATAATTAAATTCGGGAGTTATTAAAATGTTCTATTTTGTAGTATAAAATTCGGCTGATAAACTTATCAAATGTTGAGTTTATGATTTGAGGAAAAAAAATATATATAATAATAATTAGTCGATTTGCGATATACAAGGGTTGTTTCGAGATTGACTAGAGATTTAAAATTTTGATTAAAGTGGACAGCCTAAGATGATTGAAAATTTTGGTGGAGTATCTTGGAAATTTTATTGAGAAACTTTCGAGGAACTTGAAATTTTAGTGTAGATCATATATTGGTATAGGACTAAGAAGCAAGTAAGGTCACCCTAGTAAGATAGAAGTATTCCACATTAGATTGCCATACCACCTATAATTATGATATTGCATATACTCAAGTATAGTTAGTCATCGACCAAACCGATGAACATATCTTTGACTTACTCGACCTTCCCTCAAATCTAGATCTTTTATCGTGACCATCTAATTATTTGAAACTTAGAAATGATTAGAATCATTCCCTTGACCATACCCTTATCTATGAGACTATATTTTTCTCTAGAAACTGTGTCTCTAACTTATCTTAACCTGATCTACGAGATTTTCTAAATTACCTTTATTTCGTGCTTTAATTATATCCTTTTGTACATTAATTAGTACCACATGAACTCCCACTTTCTAAATTGATCATTTGGTGTCCCCTATCGTGACTTTGATATTTGGAGCACAACACTAGACTTTTCCTCCAACAAATTTCACATGCAAAACCTAGACGAGCCCACCTTCATGTAGGTATATCACGTACCACTAAAACCCGTATCCTTCTACTCTATTTTCTTGATATGACTTCTGGTCAAAAAGACTAAACTACAACCCTTACCATGATACCAAAATACTTTCTGCCTTCAATTTGGGGACAACATTAACTCAAATCTTTCAACCGATATATGATTGTGTTCTACTTGATTCCTTAAATGCTTAACTTTGTGCCTTATCCATTGTCCCATCACACCACTAGTTAACTCTTGTAAGTTGGGTAGAGTACCTCGCAACCTAACAAGCCCTTTCCATGTGACCCATATAGATAAGCTTACTTAGATTATAGAATTTGCAGGACTCTAACCCATTTAACCAACCAAGTCATAGATAAGGAAACACTAGAGCCACTGCATAGGCCCAAACTTCGGGCAAGACTCAATTTTAAAGGATTTTGGACTATTTAATTTCCTTCATCATCCACTGCTTATATTTTGACTATCTTATGTTGCTATTATAGTCTAGATTTGGAAGCTAACTCTTTATCGAGCTTGTTTGTGACATATGCTTATTGTGGGCGCCCACTAATACATTGTCTAATCAAAACCGGTGCATGATGGTCTGATCAACCAAGTGCACTTTGGTTCGCTTTTGTCTATCGTTCTACGTGGATGGAACCTAATTAAACTTGGCCTTTAGAATCCTATCCACGACTGCCTTGACAATTTCTTTGAAATTTTTCGATCGTCTTTGAACCACGAATTCAAAATCAATAAAATTGTTTCGGAACCCCTTATTGCTTTCGCCTTCACCTATTTTAGAAGGACGAAGGCGTTGTATTAGAACTTCCTCTAGCCTTCCTATCGATTATGACCATTATTACTTGATCTTGCTATATTTTCACCCTAAACTACTAGTCCTTTTTCTCGGTCTAAATTTACTATCACAACCTTCAAATTACTTCGATTTAGGACTCTCCTAATCGTGCCCTCAACCTACCCTCAAGAAATCATATCTTCTAGGTAATTAATTCATTTCTCTAATCTTGTTTGCATGCTTTAACTTTAACCCTCACTCATTTCATTCTTGCGTTAGCCCATGATTATTCTCGCCATTATTAAAATCATAATTTCCTAATGCATGTTTTGTTGAATGTTATTTCTTCGCCCCGCTTAATAACTTGATCCTATCGATACCCCTTTGTGCCTTCACACCCCCTACTAATTCTTAATTTCGAGGACGAAATTCTTTTAAGTTGGGTAGGATGTAAAACTCCTAAATTTCTACTATTTTTTATATAAATTTGGTAATGAAATTTTTTATTTATTTATTTCGTATTTGTACGTCTCAATATCGTATTATACGTCGCGCGCAAAATTACATTTTTCGTAATTGCTCGTCAAGTGCAAATATGTGCGAGCGTACATATTTTTAGAAAAACGTTTTCTTTCTATTTTTATAGTTTTAAAAAATATATGTAAGAATGATTTTTAGCTATCATACCAAAATTTTAAGTTATTATTTTATTTATAAAAAGGCCTTTCATTTATATAGTATAAACGATATTTCCTCTTTCATTAAATAAAGTATACTAGAAAGTATAGTTAAGTAAATATTATTTAACTTATTTATTAAAAAGGTATTGCGAAGTTTTCCTATTAATATTAAATATTTAACTTAAATTTTTGAAATTTATTATTGGAAAACATATTTTGAAAATAATGTTTGGCTTAAATTTTTATAAATATGGAGATCAAAATTTAATAAGATTGTTATGGGATTTTAATTTAAAAGACGGGATTTCTTCACAATTTTTTTGGGATGAATGTAATTTGGATTTAAATTTATATTTGATTTATAAAGGATTAGTTTAAATTGATTTGAGTCTAATAATATTTATCTACTAGTTTTTTTAAATTAATTCTAATCCTTATCCAACTGGGAATTCCCACCTCCTATATAAGGAGAGGTACTCATCCATATATTTCTACCATTCACAAATTTCTTCAAAATTATTTCTCCACAACGTGCGTGCATCGTGTCCGTGCCAACCCAAGCCAGCGTGCATCGTGTCTGTGCCAACCCAAGCCAGCGTGCATTGTGTCTGTGAATCTTATTCCAGCTTCAGTACAATTATCCGTGTCGTGCCCGACAACCCGAATACGACGATAATGACGAAAGAACCCCGCCATCATCAACCCGACCTCAACTATGCATCGCTGTTATCTCGGCCTATCGCCTCCATAACTGTCCCGGCTTCCCGCTCCGACCAATCTTCCCTGCCTCCACAGCATCCCGTCGCCATCGCCACCACCACAACCGTCGTTACCACCCTCATCCAGCCAGCACCATGTCCCCGTGCAAAATGTTCCCCGACACCCCCATACCGTCGCCTGACCACCGCCCCGCTGTGGTCATCTCCGGCCAACGGCCACCCCAAAATCAACATCAACATCCCCACTCATCCAAAAATAGAGCGAGAAAAACCCTCACCTCCGGCCGGTCACCGCTGCTCCTCCTCCAGCGCGAGGCCGCGCTCCGGCCACCTCGCCGCGAGCGGGCCACTCGACCCCGACCTCATTTGTCGTGGCTGACTCCAGATCCAGCTCCGGAGGAGTGTCGACGAAATCCAGCCCCAACCGCCTCTTGCCCCCTCCGTGCACGCCTAGCAGCGCCCTGCCGTCACCGGCGTCGATACCCCGACGGCCTCGCTGAAGCTCCGCGCCAGCGGTGGGCGTCGCCGCACATGCGCTGGCCACCAACGGCAGGACTGTCACGCCCCAGTTCCAAATAATCGGATCGGGAACACGTGGCATGCCAGCTGTACGATCAGACATAGTTAACCCAATTTAATGGACTATGACTAGTCGTAGTACGCTGAAGTAAAACTAATAATAATAACAACACAGGCAGGGAATATCTAGTCTCATCCATGAAACAAATAATAGACAACTGCAAAGAGAGTCTCCAGAGTCACAATAAATGTCAAAAGAAAGACCAAACACTGCACAGTACATCTGGAATGAAATGAAATGGAATGTAGAAAATAACTGAATACAGGAAATGAACCCACATCAGAAGATAAAGCTAGCCTCCAAAGGATCAAGGCTGTGGCTCCACCTCAAGGTCGTCGTCTAATCCAGCTACTCCGTAATCAGTCGGGTAGGAATCCTCGTCAAGCTCTGGAAAAAAATACCAGGTCCTCAGAGGGACATAACAAATACACAGGAAAAATGACATGCAAGATAATACTGAGCAGTAAAGAAAAAGTAACTAAATAAATATGTTACTAAGTAATTCCTTAACTAAACAAGGATAGGAAATACGTAGTACACAATTTAAGGTGTTCTAACCATCTAAGTGTAAATGCATTTTGAGACATCTCTAGTGGCACATGAGAGGGGGAGAAGAAGAAGAAACGTCCACCAAGCGTTCTACGGTTTGGGAACGAGGGGCTACGAGCATCCAGCGTACATTGGAAACAGAATTCTCATACACCACTAGTAGACTCTCCCCACCCAATGAATACCTGTACCGTATACACGGTACAAATAATATACAAGACGGCAATATACATATAATGTAACTAACCACTGCTACAACTCAAGATCACATGTTAATGGCCAATCAACACAAAATCTCTGCACTCAACTCACTCATTTGTGATGCGTGTCTGAGACGTGTCAAGTTATACTAACTATTCACAGGGTAGTCATAAATGGTGACGAGTGCACACAACTGTAATAACTGGTCAAATGTAATACTGCATAGTAAATTCAAGCAAGGTGTACTTGCCTGTGTCCAATAGCTGAAAATCCGAGTCTGGTATCGAGTCCAAGTTCCGAGAAATGAATAATCCTACAATAACATTAACCCTAATTCATTACTATTTACCCAAATTAACTATACATTTAATTGATAATTAATAACAAACCATTACTACTAACTAATCATTACTAATAAATATGAATAATATCATACAATAATAAGTATGAAGCACTTATTATTATACTTTATTTTCCGAAATTATTAATACAATTAATAATTTAATAATTAATAAATTACTTATAACTAATTAGTTAAACAATTAGGAAACACATGCATTCACAAATTCCCATTAATGATAAATACTAGTTAATAAATAATGACAAGTCTAAATTTGGTTAAAAAAAACACTTTTCCATGAAATTCTACTGTAAATAATATTTTTAATATTATTTACCTAATTTATAAGTAAATAAAACATTTAACTACTAATATATAAAAATCACTATTTTAGCTATTGCAATTAGAATTAATGTTAAAGTTTCACTAATAAATTGGGAAAAATCATAAATCACAGAAAATAACATTTCCAACAGTGACTTTACATTTATCAGCATTACCAATAATAATTTATATTTATTATAAATTAAAACTAGTATTGAACTAATTACATAATCAAATATATTTAACTCTGGTTTAATGCCAAATAAATACCGAACATAATTATTCTATTTTGAAAATTTTACAGTAAATAGGTATAATTATTATCTCTCAGTTTTGTATAAAACCCATTAATTAATTCTTAATGAATTAATTAATAAAATCCAAAACAGTGTAAATAAACAGTCATTTAGAATCAGTAATTCACAGTTTAAATATAAATAAAATATCTAAACTATTTATTAAATCTTGAAAATTTAACAGTAATTAGATTACATAATTACCTACAATTTATGTATAGATCATAACGAGTGATTACTAATGGATTAAATTCTAAAAATCAAAAACAGCATATATAATTCTGTGGAACTTTACACAAAAACTGCATTATTGACATCAGTTAAAATACTTAATAAATACGAATAATTTGTATAAAAATCTGATACAATTAATATAGAATCTATACTAATGTCTCTAATCAATAGGCTAATAATTTAGGTACAAATTACTATCAATTTATCCTTACTTAATTAATTACACAGCCATAATCACACCAAATAATTACTTCACATTCACGAATTAATATGGATAAAATCATAATAATTCACAACAATTTCTCTACAATTTATTTCTGATTCTACGCTAAATTAACAATCATTAACATTAATAATACTAATTAAAATCATTATTTCTTCCTTACACAAATTATTAATCAATGACTATTTGCAGGAAAAAAGAATATAGAAATTAATGCTCTAGGTTTTGTAGGGGGATATCCTCGTGACAAAGCCACGTGGAGGCTCGAGATCGTACCTGCCGACTGCAGGGAGTCGGGGCTACGCTACGGAGGCGATGGCGCTGCCGGAGATGGCCTGAACGCCGAGGACGAGGTGATCTCCTCGCTGAATGCACGCCGGCCGGGATAGGAGGGAAGGGGAGTTCTCGGGTAGCCGAAAAAATGGAGGGGGAAGAAGTTGTGGTGTGGCCGAAAAAATGGAAGGGAAGGAGAGGTTATCATTCGGTTTCATGAGATCCACACTTTGTGGTAACCGAAAATCAATGGGTAGGGAATGGGTTAAGGGTTGGTTAAGTAAATCAAGCATTATATTTATATAAACATGTGAATTTATTTCTTAATTAAAATAGAGACTAAAAAATAGATTAGGGTTAGGACTAAACTTGGGTTAAAGGTTAAGTTATCTAGAGTTTTAATTAGGTTTACACATTACCACACATCCACCGTTGAATATAGCCACATATTTATATACATATATATTTATATATATATGTTACTATATATCATCAACATTAATTAATTACTAGTTAAAATAACAATTTAATAAAAATAAAATAAAAAAAAAACAAAAAAATAAAAATTTAATTTGAGGGGTTTTACATTCTACCCAACTTATTAAAATTTTGTCCTCGAAATTAAAACAATTTGGAATCATAGAATGCTAGGGAATTGTTCTAACACACAACATTGGCACACAAAAACATAATTCTAAACCTAAGAAATTTTTACAGACTAAAATAAGCATATTCTAGAGAATGATTACTTGCAGAATTAAATCATACCAGATGCCTCACGAAGGTATGGAAAACGCTCCAGAATAGAATCCTCCCGCTCCCAAGTCGATTCGCCCGGAGAATGGTGTTTCCACGCAACTCGGACTAGTCGAATGGTCTTCCCCTTCAACACCTTCTCTCTGCGGTCTAGGATCTCTACAGGCTGCTCCTCATAGGACAAGGTCGGTCCCACGGTGATCTCTGAATGATCTAGTACGTGGTTAGGGTCTGCCACATACTTCCTCAACTGGGAGACATAAAATACGTCATAGACGCCTTCCAATGACTGCGGAAGTGCCAATCTGTATGCAACCTCGCCAACTTTCTCCAACACATCGAATGGTCCGATGTACCTTGGGCTGAGCTTTCCTCTGACTCCAAATCTGATTGTACCTCTAGTCGAAGAGATTCTCAAGAACACATGATCTCCTTCCTTGAACTCAAGAGGTCGCCTATGAGTGTCTGCCCACTGCTTCTGCCGGTCCTGTGCTGCTCGAAGATGTCCCTGAATCTTCTTGACTGTATCTACTGTACGAGTCACCAACTCTGGTCCCAATATCTGTCTCTCGCCTACATCACCCCAACATGCTGACGATCGACACTTCCTTCCGTACAATGCTTCAAAAGGGGCCATCCGGATACTTGCCTGGTAGCTATTGTTGTAAGAAAATTCTACCAAGTGCAAGTGATCCTCCCGGGATCCTCCAAAATCCAACATACAAGCTCTCAACATATCCTCCAACGTCTGAATGGTACGCTCTGACTGCCCGTCTGTCTGAGGGTGATAAGCTATGCTGAACTTCAGTCTTGTGCCCAGACTTTCATGCATGCTCTTCCAGAAGTGCGATGTGAATCTCGTATCTCGATCGGAGACTATACTGACTGGTACTCCATGTAATCGCACTATATTCTTCATATATAAGTCTGCCAATACCTCTGTAGATTGCCCCACTCGGAATGGTATGAAATGAGCAGACTTTGATAATCTGTCCACAATCACCCAAACTGCATCTCGTCCAGTTGGGCTCCTCGGAAATCCCGTAACGAAATCCATAGTGATGTGCTCCCACTTCCACTCAGGTATCGGAAGCAGTTGCAACAATCCTGCGGATCTTTGATGTTCAGCTTTGACTTGCTGACACACCAAACACTTCGCCACAAAATGTGCTATCTCACGTTTCATTCCATGCCACCAGTAGTGCTGTCTCAGGTCCCTGTACATCTTCGTACCTCCTGGATGAATAGAATAAATCGAGCTATGAGCCTCTGCCATCAGCTCCTGCCTGATCTCACCATTAGGAACATAGAGGCGATCTCCACACCTCAAGGTCCCGTCTTCGTGAATCCTCAATCCAGTCTGCAGTCCCTGCTCTGTCCTCTGTCGAAGCTTCTGATATCTGGCATCTGTGGGCAAAGTCGCCTTGATCCTCTCTACTAATGAAGACTGAACCTGAATATTCATCATCTGCGCAACTCCTCCAGGTCTAACAACTTCAATGCCCATCTTCTCCAAATCGTATAGCAACTCCTTTTGTGATGTCAAGAAGTGCGCCATAGGTTTCCGGCTCAATGCATCTGCTACTGAATTAGCCTTCCCTGGATGGTACTGTAACTCTATATCAAAATCTGCCATCAACTCAAGCCAACGCCTCTGCCTCAAATTTAAATCTTTCTGAGTAAAGACATACTTGAGGCTCTTATGATCTGTATATACCTCTACCGTTTCTCCATACAGATAATGTCTCCAAAGCTTCAGGGCAAATATCACCGCCGCAAGCTCTAAGTCGTGCGTGGGATAATTCTTCTCATGGGTCCTCAACTGCCGAGAACCATATGCCACTACCTTCCCATGTTGCATCAAGACGCATCCTAATCCCTTCCCGGATGCATCGCTATAGATGACAAAACCTCCTGGTCCTGATGGAATGGTCAAAACTGGTGCAGTAGTAAGGCGCCTCTTCAATTCATCAAAGGCAGCTTGACATTCTTCTGTCCATTCGAACTTCTGATCCTTGCGGGTCAACTTGGTCATGGGCTCCGCAATCCTTGCAAAATTCTCTACGAACCTCCGGTAATATCCGGCAAGCCCCAGAAAACTTCGTATCTCTGAAACATCGGTTGGAGTTGGCCACGACTCCACCGCTGATATCTTCGTCGGATCCACTTCTATGCCTTTCCCTGAGAAACATGTCCAAGAAATGAAACATGATCTAGCAAAAATTCACACTTACTCAGCTTCGCATATAACTTCCGATGCCTCAAGACCTCCAGCACCTTCCTCAAGTGATCCTCATGCTCTTCATGGTTCTTTGAATACACCAAAATGTCGTCGATAAATACTACGACAAATTTGTCAAGATATTCATGGAATACTCTGTTCATTAAATTCATGAACACAGCAGGTGCATTAGTCAAACCAAAAGACATTACTAAGAACTCGTAATGACCATACCGAGTCCTGAATGCCGTCTTCTGGATGTCTTCTTTCCTAACCTTCACTTGATGGTATCCCGACCTCAGATCAATCTTCGAGAATACCTGTGCTCCTGTCAGCTGGTCAAATAGATCATCAATTCTGGGCAGGGGATACTTGTTCTTGATTGTCACAGCATTAAGAGCCCTATAATCAATGCACATGCGAACTGTTCCATCTTTCTTTGGCACAAACAAGACTGGGGCTCCCCATGGTGATGCACTTGGTCTGATAAATCCTTTGTCTTGCAACTCCTGCAACTGTACCTTCATTTCATCCAGCTCCTTCTTCGCCAATCGATAGACATTTGAAGAGATTGGTGCCGCTCCTGGTATGAGCTCAATGGTGAACTCAACCTCTCTGTCGGGTGGTAGTCCCGGCAGATCATCAGGAAAGACATCAGAAAACTCATCAATGATCGGTGGCGGGGCTACCTCCATCGCCATGCAGGCTTCCTGATACTGAGAGACTCCCTTCTCAATGCTTCCTCTCTGAAATTCAAACTCCGGCTGGCCTGGCGGTCTAAATATAGCACAACCCTTATGGCAGTCCAATATCGCATGATATTGACTAAGCCAATCCATACCCAGCACTACGTCATAAGTTGGCATAGGAAATACCAAAAGTCGAGCTCTCATCTCCCTGCCATAAATAACTACCGAACAGGCTCTACATGAACTATTTACAGGTACTAAACCTCCACCAGTAATAATATTCCAACTCTTAGGCATAGTAGAAGTAGCTATCCTATGCACAGCTACAAATCTAGATGATATGAAAGACAGGGTAGCACCAGAATCAAATAATACTGTAGCAGGCAATGAACCTACTAAGATAGTACCTGTGATAGCCTCTCCTACTGCTTCTTCCTCTCCCTGAGTGAGAGCAAAGATCTGACCCTGCTTCTTGTTTCCTGCCTGCTGCTTGGCCTTCTCAAACTGTGCTGACTGGGAAGGGAGTATAGGTCCTCTCTGCTGACCTTCTGATGCTGGTGGCTTCTGTCCTCCTGCTGGCACAATAGCTCCCCGAACCGGGCAATCTCGAGCCTGATGCTGGCCCGATCCACAGGCTAAACAAGTACCCAGTCTCCTTCTGCACTCTCTCTCCAAGTGTCCCTTCTTGCCACAGTAATGGCAAGTTGGAAGCTCCTTCGACTGGTAGGGTCCAGTCCTCTGATGCTGCTGATGTCCCATAGGTCGCCGGATAGGACCTCCTTGCTGCGTCTTCTGCTGTACTTGTTGGCTCCTCTGCTGGTGCTACCTTCCCTTGACAATTGACTCTTGGATTCTGGCCTCCGTCAGCACCTCAGAATAAGAGACTCGGGACTGAGTGCTGGTAAATTGTTGTAACTCTTGTCTCAGTCCGTTGTGGAACCTCTTAGCTTTCTCCAGATCGGTGGGGATCAACACCTCCCCATATTTGCTGAGACGACTAAACTCTGAGTCGTACTCATCCACTGTCTTGTTTCCCTGCTCCAGGTGCAGGAACTGGTTGTATAAAGCATTCTTCACAGTAGTAGGAAAGTACTACTTATCGAAGAACTCCAGAAACTGTTCCCACGACTGACGGGTACCCAACTGACGCTCCATAGAATCCCACCAGTGATGGGCATTCCCCTCCAGCTGAGTTCTTATGCCAGTCATCCATAAATCTTCTGGCAACTGAGATGCCTGCAATTTCTTCTTGGTGCTGGCGATCCAATTAGTGGTCTCCTCCGGAGTCTCATTCCCTTTGTAAGGTTTGGGATCCATCTGCACGTAGTCCTTCACTGAACCTACCCGTGCTGGTCTCGCGGGAGCTTGTGTCAGAGCTGGTGCAGGTGCTGGTGCTGTCATCCTCTCCATAGCTGCCAGGAATCCCTGCCTCATCTCAGCAGCTTCCCGCCTCTGCTCAGCTGCTTCTTGCCTCTGTTCTTGCATCATCATGTGCATGAACTGAAACATCTGTGCCTGACCGTCTTGTGGCACAACCGGGGGCACTCCAAATGGTATCTGAGGGTTCTGCAGGGGAGGAGGTGGTACCCCAGTCGGTTGTGCACCAACTGGCTGAGACGTCTACCCTGGAAGCAAATGATGAGTTGGAACTACCCTTGCGGACTGTTCATCCGTACCAGATGACTGGTTGTCTCCACCGGCAACGGTACGTCCACTCCTCAAATTCATGATTCTGCAGAGATAAGATAGAAGGAATTGAGAATAGGACGGAAACAAACGAGATGCAAAGGATTTTGTTCAAGGATAATCAAGAATGATATAATCAAGTATGGATGAGACCCTATATTCTAAACCTAATTTACAGGCTTGTCTAGTACAGTAACGTAACCAAACAAATTTGGAGACCTGCATGGGCCACCACTAAAACATGTCACGCTCCAGTTCCAAATAATTGGATCGGGAACACGTGGCATGCCAGCTGTACGATCAGACATAGTTAACCCAATTTAATGGACTATGACTAGTCGTAGTACGCTGAAGTAAAACTAATAATAATAACAACACAGGCAGGGAATATCTAGTCTCATCCATGAAACAAATAATAGACAACTACAAAGAGAGTCTCCAGAGTCACAATAAATGTTAAAAGAAAGACCAAATACTGCACAGTACATCTGGAATGAAATGAAATGGAATGTAGAAAATAACTGAATACAGGAAATGAACCCACATCAGAAGATAAAGCTAGCCTCCAAAGGATCAAGGCTGTGGCTCCACCTCATGGTTATCGTCTAATCCAGCTACTCCGTAATCAGTCGGGTAGGAATCCTCGTCAAGCTCTGGAAAAAAATACCAGGTCCTCAGAGGGACATAACAAATACACAGGAAAAATGACATGCAAGATAATACTGAGCAGTAAAGTAAAAGTAACTAAATAAATATGTTACTAAGTAATTCCTTAACCAAACAAGGACAGGAAATACGTAGTACACAATTTAAGGTGTTCTAACCATCTAAGTGTAAATGCATTTTGAGACATCTCTAGTGGCACATGAGAGGGGGAGAAGAAGAAGAAACGTCCACCAAGCGTTCTACGGTTTGAGAACGAGGGGCTACGAGCATCCAGCGTACATTGGAAATAGAATTCTCATACACCACTAGTAGACTCTCCCCACCCAATGAATACCTGTACCGTATACACGGTACAAATAATATGCAAGACGGCAATATACATATAATGTAACTAACCACTGCTACAACTCAAGATCACATGTTAATGGCCAATCAACACAAAATCTCTGCACTCAACTCACTCATTTGTGATGCGTGTCTGAGACGTGTCAAGTTATACTAACTATTCACAGGGTAGTCATAAATGGTGACGAGTGCACACAACTGTAATAACTGGTCAAATGTAATACTGCATAGTAAAGTCAAGCAAGGTGTACTTGCTTGTGTCCAATAGCTGAAAATCCGAGTCTGGTATCGAGTCCAAGTTCCGAGAAATGAATAATCCTACAATAACATTAACCCTAATTCATTACTATTTACCCAAATTAACTATACATTTAATTGATAATTAATAACAAACCATTACTACTAACTAATCATTACTAATAAATATGAATAATATCATACAATAATAAGTATGAAGCACTTATTATTATACTTTATTTTCCGAAATTATTAATACAATTAATAATTTAATAATTAATAAATTACTTATAACTAATTAGTTAAACAATTAGGAAACACATGCATTCACAAATTCCCATTAATGATAAATACTAGTTAATAAATAATGACAAGTCTAAATTTGGTAAAAAAAATGCTTTTCCATGAAATTCTACTGTAAATAATATTTTTAATATTATTTACCTAATTTATAAGTAAATAAAACATTTAACTACTAATATATAAAAATCACTATTTTAGCTATTGCAATTAGAATTAAATGTTAAAAATTCACTAATAAATTGGGAAAAATCATAAATCACAGAAAATAACATTTCCAACAGTGACTTTACATTTATGAGCATTACCAATAATAATTTATATTTATTATAAATTAAAACTAGTATTGAACTAATTACATAATCAAATATATTTAACTCTGGTTTAATGCCAAATAAATACCGAACATAATTATTCTATTTTGAAAATTTTACAGTAAATAGGTATAATTATTATCTCTCAGTTTTGTATAAAACCCATTAATTAATTCTTAATGAATTAATTAATAAAATCCAAAACAGTGTAAATAAACAGTCATTTAGAATCAGTAATTCACAGTTTAAAATATAAATAAAATATCTAAACTATTTATTAAATCTTGAAAATTTAACATTAATTAGATTACATAATTACCTACAATTTATGTATAGATCATAACGAGTGATTCCTAGTGGATTAAATTCTAAAATCAAAAACAGCATATATAATTCTGTGGAACTTTACACAAAAACTGCATTATTGACATCAGTTAAAATACTTAATAAATACGAATAATTTGTATAAAAATCTGATACAATTAATATAGAATCTATACTAATGTCTCTAATCAATAGGCTAATAATTTAGGTACAAATTACTATCAATTTATCCTTACTTAATTAATTACACAGCCATAATCACACCAAATAATTACTTCACATTCACGAATTAATATGGATAAAATCATAATAATTCACAACAATTTCTCTACAATTTATTTCTGATTCTACGCTAAATTTACAATCATTAACATTAATAATACTAATTAAAATCATTATTTCTTCCTTACACAAATTATTAATCAATGACTATTTGCAGGAAAAAAAAATATAGAAATTAATGCTCTAGGTTTTGTAGGGGGATATCCTCGTGACAAAGCCACGTGGAGGCTCAAGATCGTACCTGCCGACTGCAGGGAGTCGGGGCTACGCTACGGAGGCGATGGCGCTGCCGGAGATGGCCTGAACGCCGAGGACGAGGTGATCTCCTCGCTGAATGCACGCCGGCCGGGATAGGAGGGAAGGGGAGTTCTCGGGTAGCCGGAAAAATGGAGGGGAAAGAAGTTGTGGTGTGGCCGAAAAAATGGAAGGGAAGGAGAGGTTATCATTCGGTTTCATGAGATCCACACTTTGTGGTAACCGAAAATCAATGGGTAGGGAATGGGTTAAGGGTTGGTTAAGTAAATCAAGCATTATATTTATATAAACATGTGAATTTATTTCTTAATTAAAATAGAGACTAAAAAATAGATTAGGGTTAGGACTAAACTTGGGTTAAAGGTTAAGTTATCTAGAGTTTTAATTAGGTTTACACATTACCACACATCCACAGTTGAATATAGCCACATATTTATATACATATATATTTATATATATATGTTACTATATATCATCAACATTAATTAATTACTAGTTAAAATAACAATTTAATAAAAATAAAATAAATAAAATAAAAAAAAACAAAAATTTAATTTGAGGGATTTTACAAGGGCCCCCGGCGCCTCCACCGGCGACCAGATCCCTCCCGGCCGCCACCTCCGTCGCCGCGAACACGCCCGAGCCGCCGGTGCTTGCTTCGCCGGCAAGATCCTCCTCCAGCCGACAGCCCACCGCCGCGCTTCGCCGCCGCCGACCCTATGGTGAGTGCTCTCCTCTTCCCGCTCTTCACCTCCCTCTCTTTCCACTTCCTTTCTTCCTAATTTTTTATGGGAGCAACAGCTGTATAGATATTAATAGTTTTATTATTATTTTTGTTATTATTATTATTATTATTATTATTATCAATTACCTAAATTAATAGAAATATGTCATCAATTTATTATTTATATATTAGTATTAATATTAGTTATTGTTTTGTTAAATATTATTATTTACATTATTATTATTACTATTATTTTAATTGAACAAATATTTTCTAGCAAATTTCAAGTTAGTTTTAAAAACAAAAATATTCTTTTCGATTTATATGTACATATACTTGACCAATTATACTTTTTGGTCTAAATAATTTAGAAATATTTTTAAATATTTATCTAAAATAGATATTTTAAATTGTGAAATATAGTTTCCCCCTTAATAATATTTTACAACTTAGAGTATTTTGACTAATAAGATGAAAATTTCAAAATTATTATATATAAATATTTTCAAGTATTTTTGTAAATAAATTTTTACAGGTAAACATGTTTTTAAAGTAATATAAATCTTTTCTAAGAATTTGTATATTTATCTACTCCACAAATTCTTCCAATTGTCCTCATTACTCATGACTAATCATGCTTGCCTATTTTCTCGCAACCACGGACCCCTACACATCGACCATGGCTATTGGACTATTGGAATATGATAAAACATCCCACCACCAAGCGACACACCAGGGAAGATATCTTGCCATTATTTACTGTTTATAAATTAGTCTGTATTTTATTATTGCATATCCCTATATATTTATTTGTAATTCTTTTAACTGTACCATATTTATAGTTCCTGATCTAGTGCCTGCTCAGTGATATTAGTTGTATTTTGTTATTATCCTTTGATTGCATATGGACCAAGAGTTAAGGGACTACCACTAGTTTAGTGCATTACATAAACTTTGATACTGATGTGCTACGAGATGTGTGAGTTGTGAGTAGCATATAGCATCCGGACTTGCGTCTTGGCTGATCACTGATGCATATAGGACGTGCGTTAGGTCTAACTGTTAATAGTTGTATGTTAGATGACTTGACGGGTAGTAGTGTTACATGGTCATGGATGCGACATGATAGGTGCATTGGGTGGAGAGAACATTACCTGACGTATGGGCTTCTTTGTACTTCCCTTATTACCTGTGCGCTCCTCCGGAGACGCAGGCTCCAGGTGCCCTCTGACGTTTTCCAGAGCGTTATGGACGTAGCCCCTTGCACATGGTGCCCTCTGACGATCTTCGGACGTTACAGACGTAGGCCCCTGGTGCCCTAAATTGGGACTATGCCGATCCTATTTACAGCCAGGGCTCATGCGTCGAAGGATTGTTTCTCAACTGCATGATCACTTTAGTACGGTTAGGTTAACTTATTTATGTTTTGTCACTTCTTTGATTGTGGCAAATTTCATATTCAGTAATTATGTGGCATGTTCTTCCTATATCTTGTTACGTCCCTCTGAGGACCTGGTTATCTCGCCAGGTGTGCTCTTGTATTTTGTAGGTGTTCTAGTCGTGGCCATGATCATCTCTATTTCTTCGAGGATGATTGCACCTAGACCGTCTTCGCTTCACTCGCCAAACTTATTTCATTTTCTATGTATTTTTCCCTTATTTGTTGGTAGTGGATTTGTCTCCGCCCAACATATTATATCAAGACAATTCATTATCATTATATGATTCATTTATTTTGTGTGGATGAGATTAGTTATGGTTCTACTGCATTTTACAGCTTAAATATATTTATTATACGGCTGGCATGTCTACGTTCCTGGTCCTACGTATTTTGGGACTGGGATATTACATGTTTTTGTGGTGGCCCATGCAGGTCGAGATTATCACTTCGGTTACATGACTGTACCGATGTGAACCTGCATATAGGATTAGAGTCTAGAATCTCATCCACCTACTTGACATCATTTCTTGACTTCAAATTCTAAACTCTTGTTCGACCTTCTTGATTTGCATCCTGCTTGAACTCATGCTACCGTGAATTCTTATTTTTTGTGCTTAGTGACAGTTAGGAAGATGACTACACTATTATATGTTCATAGGTCAAACACATGGTTAGAAGAGGTTACATTGACAATAAATATTCATTGAGGTTCTATTCGAGTTATAAAGTAGTTATTTTCCTAGAAATATGATCTTAAGGAGTAGTTAATTCCAAGTTGGGTAGTTGAAATTTTATTTTGATATTACAAGGTGGTATACACAAGAGGATAGCTAGATCGAGAAAACAAATTGATTTGATTTTTCGTTTTGATTTTTGAAGGTCATTGAACATTTATGATTTGTTGAGTTATAGCTATATATCTTTTGGAGGGATATAAATTTGAGTTAAAAATGATCATAATTTTTTTAATTTGGAACCATGATTTACAATTGACCAAAATTTGAGGATGATGGAATTTTGGTAAAACGTTTTTGAATTAAATTACGTCATATGATCTATGATTTATAAAGTTATTTAGATTTCGGGTTTAAATCCTTGATTATGGATATTTAAATTTTGGTGAATTTTTTTTTACTTTTGAAGAGTAGTTGTGACTTATTGGAAGCTAGATATATACATTTGAAGGATATATAATTAAATTCGGGAGTTATTAAAATGTTCTATTTTGTAGTATGAAATTCGGCTGATAAACTTATCAAATGTTGAGTTTATGATTTGAGGAAAAAAATATATATAATAATAATTAGTCGATTTGCGATATGCAAGGGTTGTTTCGAGATTGACTAGAGATTTAAAATTTTGATTAAAGTGGACAGCCTAAGATGATTAAAAATTTTGGTGGAGTATCTTGGAAATTTTATTGAGAAACTTTCGAGGAACTTAAAATTTTAGTGTAGATCATATATTGGTATAGGACCAAGAAGCAAGTAAGGTCACCCTAGTGAGATAGAAGTATTCCACATTAGATTGCCATACCACCTATGATTATGATATTGTATATACTCAAGTATAGTTAGTCATCGACCAAACCGATGAACATATCTTTGACTTACTCGACCTTCCCTCAAATCTAGATCTTTTATCGTGACCATCTAATTATTTGAAACTTAGAAATGATTAGAATCATTCCCTTGACCATACCCTTATCTATGAGACTATATTTTTCTCTAGAAACTGTGTCTCTAACTTATCTTAACCTGATCTACGAGATTTTCTAAATTACCTTTATTTTGTGCTTTAATTATATCCTTTTGTACATTAATTAGTACCACATGAACTCCCACTTTCTAAATTGATCATTTGGTGTCCCCTATCGTGACTTTGATATTTGGAGCAGAACACTAGACTTTTCCTTCCAACAAATTTCACATGCAAAACCTAGTCGAGCCCACCTTCATGTAGGTATATCACGTGCCACTAAAACCCGTATCCTTGTACTCTATTTTTTTGATATGACTTCTGGTCAAAAAGACTAAACTACAACCCTTACCATGATACCAAAATACTTTCTGCCTTCAATTTGGGGCCAATATTAACTCAAATCTTTCAACCGATATATGATTGTGTTCTACTTGATTCCTTAAATGCTTAACTTTGTGCCTTATCCATTGTCCTATCACACCACTAGTTAACTCTTATAAGTTGGGTAGAGTACCTCGCAACCTAACAAGCCCTTCCCATGTGACCCATATAGATAAGCTTACTTAGATTATAGAATTTGCAGGACTCTAACCCATTTAACCGACCAAGTCATAGATAAGGAAACACTAGAGCCACTGCATAGGCCCGAACTTCGGGCAAGACTCAATTTTAAAGGATTTTGGACTATTTAATTTCCTTCATCATCCACTGCTTATATTTTGACTATCTTATGTTGCTATTATAGTCTAGATTTGCAAGCTTACTCTTTATCGAGCTTGTTTGTGACATATGTTTATTGTGGGCGCCCACTAATATATTGTCTAATCAGAACCGGTGCATGATGGTCTGATCAACCAAGTGCACGTTGGTTCGCTTTTGTCTATCGTTCTACGTGGATGGAACCTAATTAAACTTGGCCTTTAGAATCCTATCCACGACTGCCTTGACAATTCCTTTGAAATTTTTTGATCGTCTTTGAACCACGAATTCATAATCGATAAAATTGTTTCGGAACCCATTATTGCTTTCGCCTTCACCTATTTTAGAAGGACGAAGGCATTGTATTAGAACTTCCTCTAGCCTTCCTATCGATTATGACCATTTTTACTCGATGTTGCTATATCTTCACCCTAAACTACTCGTCCTTTTTCTCGGCCTAAATTTACTATCACAACCTTCAAATTACTTCGATTTAGCACTCTCCTAATCGTGCCCTCAACCTACCCTCAAGAAATCATATCTTCTAGGTAATTAATTCATTTCTCTAATCTTGTTTGCATGCTTTAACTGTAACCCTCACTCATTTCATTCTTGCGTTAGCCCATGATTATTCTCGCCGTTATTAAAATCGTAATTTTCTAATGCATGTTTTGTTGAATGTTATTTCTTTGCCCCGCTTAATAACTTGATCCTATCGATACCCCTTTGTGCCTTCACACCCCCCTACTAATTCTTAATTTCGAGGACGAAATTCTTTTAAGTTGGGTAGGATGTAAAACTCCTAAATTTTTACTATTTTTTATATAAATTTGGTAATGAATTTTTTTTTATTTATTTCGTATTTGTACATCTCAACGTCGTATTGTACGTCGCGCGCAAAATTGTATTTTTCGTAATTGCTCGTCGAGTGCAAATATGCGTGAGCGTACATATTTTTAGGAAAATATTTTCTTTCTATTTTTATAGTTTCAAAAAATATATGTAAGAATGATTTTTAGCTATCATACCAAAATTTTAAGTTATTATTTTATTTATAAAAAGGCCTTTCATTTATATAGTATAAACGATATTTCCTCTTTCATTAAATAAAGTATACTAGAAAGTAGAGTTAAGTAAATATTATTTAACTTATTTATTAAAAAGGTATTGTGAAGTTTTCCTATTAATATTAAATATTTAACTTAAATTTTTGAAATTTATTATTGGAAAACATATTTTGAAAATAATGTTTTGCTTAAATTTTTATAAATATGGAGATCAAATTTTAATAAGATTCTTATGGGATTTTAATTTAAAAGACGGGATTTCTTCACAATTTTTTGTGATGAATGTAATTTGGATTTAAATTTATATTTGATTTATAAAGGATTAGTTTAAATTTATTTGAGTCAAATAATATTTATCTACTAGTTTTTTTAAATTAATTATAATCCTTATCCAACTGGGCATTCCCACCTCTTATATAAGGAGAGGTACTCATCCATATATTTCTACCATTCACAAATTCCTCTAAAATTATTTCTCCACAATGTGCGTGCATCGTGTCCGTGCCAACCCAAGCCAGCGTGCATCGTGTCTGTGAATCTTATTCCAGCTTCAGTACAATTATCCGTGTCGTGCCCGACAACCCGAACATGACGACAATGACGAAAGAACCCCGCCATCATCAACCCGACCTCTACTATGCATCGCTGTTATCTCGGCCTATCGCCTCCACAACTGTCCCGGCTTCCCGCTCTGACCAGTCTTCCCTGCCTCCACAGCATCCCGTCGCCATTGCCACCACCACAACCGTCGTTTCCACCCTCATCCAGCCAGCACCATGTCCCTGTACAAAAATGTTCTCCGACACCCCCATACCGTCGCCTGACCACCGTCCCGCTGTGGTCATCTCCGACCAACGGCCACCCCAAAACCCACATCAATATCACCACTCATCCAAAAAAGAGCGAAAAAAACCCTCACCTCCGGCCGGTCACCGCTGCTCCTCCTCCAGCGCGAGGCCGCTCTCCGGCCACCTCGCCGCGAGCGGGCCACTCGACCCCGACCTCCTTTGTCGTGGCTGACTCCAGATCCAGCTCCGGAGGAGTATCGACGAGATCCAGCCCCAACCGTCTCTTGCCCCCTCCGCGCGCGCCTAGCAGCGCCCTGCCGTCACCGGTGTCAATACCCCGACGGCCTCGCTGAAGCTCCGCGCCAGCGGTGGGCGTCACCGCGCATGCGCTGGCCACCAACGGCAGGACCCCCGGCGCCTCCACCGACGACCAGATCCCTCCCGGCCGCCACCTCCGTCGCCGCGAACACGCCCGAGCCGCCGGCGCTTGCTTCTTCGGCAAGATCCTCCTCCAGCCGACAACCCTCCGCCGCGCTTCACCGCCGCCGACCCTATGGTGAGCGCTCTCCTCTCCCCGCTCTTCACCTCCCTCTCCCTCCACTTCCTTTCTTCCTAATTTATTATGAGAACAGCAGCTGTGTAGATATTAATAGTTTTATTATTATTTTTGTTATTATTATTATTATTATTATTATTATTATTATTATTATCAGTTACCTTAATTAATAGAAATTTGTCATCAATTTATTATTTATATATTAGTACTAATATTAGTTGTTGTTTTGTTAAATATTATTATTTACATTATTATTATTACTATTATTTTAATTGAACAAATATTTTCTAGCAAATTTCAAGTTAGTTTTTAAAAATAAAAATATTCTTTTCGATTTATATGTACATATACTTGACCAATTATACTTTTTAGTCTAAATAAATTAGAAATATTTTTAAATATTTATCTAAAATAGATATTTTAAATTGTGAAATATAGTTTCCCCCTTAATAATATTTTACAACTGAGAGTATTTTGACTAATAAGATGAAAATTTCAAATTATTATATATAAATATTTTTAAGTATTTTCGTAAATAATTTTTTACAAGTAAACATGTTTTTAAAGTAATATAAATCTTTTCTAAGAATTTGTATATTTATCTACTCCGCAAATTCTTCCAATTATCCTAATTACTCATGACTAATCATGCTTGCCTATTTTCTCGCAACCACGGACCCCTACACATCGACCATGGCTATTGGACTATTGGAATATGACAGAACATCGCACCACCTGGCGACACACCAGGCAAGATACCTTGCTATCATTTACTGTTTATAAATTAGTCTACATTTTATTATTGTATATCACTTTGTATTTATTTGCAGTTCTTTTAACTGTACCATATTTTCAGTTCTTGATCTAGTGCCTGCTCAGTGATATTAGCTGTATTTTGTTATTATCCTTTGATTGCATATGGACCTAGAGTTAAGGGACTACCACTAGTTTAGTGTACTACATAAACTTTGACACTGATGTGCCACGAGATGTGTGAGTTGTGAGTAGCATATCGCATCCGGACTTGAGTGTTGGCTGATCACTGATGCGTATAGGACGTGCGTTAGGTCTAACTTTCAATAGTTATATGTTAGAAGACTTGAAGGGTAGTAGTGTTACATGGTCATGGATGCGACATGATAGGTGCATTGGGTGGGGAGAACATTACCTGACGTATGGGCTTCTTTGCACTTCCCTTATTACCTGTGCGCTCCTCCGGAGACGCAGGCTCCAGGTGCCCTCTGACATTTTCCAGAGCGTTATGGACGTAGCCCCTTGCATATGCTGCCCTTTGACGATATTCGAACGTTACGGACGTAGACCCCTGGTGCCCTATATGGGGACTATGCTGATCCTATTTACAGCCATGGCTCATGCGTCGAAGGATTATTTCTCAACTGTATGATCACTTTAGTACGGTTAGGTTACCTTATTTATGTCTTGTCACTTCTTTGATTGTGGAATATTTTATATTCAGTATTTATGTGGCATGTTCTTCCTGTATCTTGTTACGTCCCTCTCAGGACCTGGTTATCTCGCTAGGTGTGTGCTCATATCTTTCGCAGGTGTTCTAGCCGTGGCCATAATCGTCACTATTTCTTCGAGGATGATTGCACCTAGACCGTCTTCACTTCGCTCGCCAAACTAATTTCATTTTCCATGTATTTTTCCCTTATTTGTTGGTAGTGGATTTGTCTCCGCCCAACATATTGTATCAAGACAATTCATAATCATTATATGATTTATTTATTTTTGTGTGGATGATATTTGTTATGGTTCTACTGTATTTTACAGCTTACATATATTTATTATACGGCTGGCATGTCTACGTTCCTAGTCCTACGTATTTTTGGACTGGGGCGTTACAGCATTTCATACTTGCATATTCCCAATCTTGTGCGCGTCATTTCTAGTTCATTTAAATCAATTTCATGCTAGCTATCAAGTCATAACTAACTTTGAAATACTCTTTCTAAGACTTTGCGCACTCGTCGCTTGCTGATAGACTCGTTGGCAACCCATATCCTCAATCGATCAACATCCCTAAAACTATCCATACACCACTCAGGGATGAAGTTATTTGACACATCCTCAAAATAATTTTCGAATCAAAATTGAATACTTCGAATGTCCGTTCGAACCATTCCTCAAATTTCAAGCACGCTCATCTATATCTCATCGACGATAACATCGTCTGATGGTACCTCTATCGATAGCTATCCCGCATACTCAATCGAGTTCAACTCATTGTTGTCCGAAACGAATTGAATCCCGCACTCGACTTTGCTAAGGTCGACAAAATTATTGGTGTATATGCCCAGCCCGACTTAGCCAATCGTACTTATTTGAAGTTAACTTTGTTTAACAAGTTTCTTTCGTGATACTTTTCAAAATATATAAGCTTAATTAACTTTGTTTAACAAGTTTCTTTCGTGATACTTTTCAAAATATATAAGCTTATTGTATGGACATCCCATGGGACATTTGAGAGAGAGCGCCAACGTATTAATTGCAGAAGCAACGTCAGAGTTTGTGAAAACAACATCAGAGTTAAAAAATTCAATCGAAGGTCAAAGGACGTAAAGTCGTGCTCTGATACCATTATGTCATGCCCCGCTCCTGTAGGAGCAATCGTCCTCGCTAAGGCATGATGCAGCACGAGCCTAGGTTACGCTCGTGCAAGGCGGGTTCCAATGGCCGATTACAGCGGCTTGCGACGGGGTCATCACACAGAAGTCCCAAGCAGAAATATTGAATGAAAAAGGCAACGCAAGCATTGAACAAAATTAGAGCCTTTATTGATAAAGAAATAAAGATTACAATGTGGAATGTGGCCAAGATTTACATGTCTCTAAAGCTCACTTTTCTTTCAAATTACAAGTCACTCCGCTATCTCTCATTTCTCAATACAATCTGACGAGCCAGCGGATGCTTCAGATAGGCGATATCCATACATTATGTCCCGTATAAGTTTTGACTCCAAGCGGACGCATGCCTCGAAATGCCAAGGAACTCCGTGCCTCGACGCATCCAAGCGTGCTCTACGCCAATGAGCTTCTTCCTGTGCCTGCACATGAAAACTGTGTGGGTGTCAATACTCAACTGTACTCGTGGAGTGAGCTCCTCACCCACCCATATAAAACCAACACATTCATTTCTTTGTGCAACATAATTTCTTATTGATTGTCTTTATATTCTTGCCCTAGGATCGATTTTAGGACATAGACGCCTGGCCTATTTGTGCCTCTAGACCGTCATCGTACTATCGCACCGATAGCTTCCTCATCCTTGCCTCTAAAACCATTATTATGCTTGCAACATCAATGTGCCGACTCGTGCTTGTCTTATGGCCTATACTTTGGGACACAATAACATGATTGGTGTTATCAACTTGGTTCGTGCTTCAACATCGAGGCCGTGTCTTGCAACGTAGCATGACCTAACCAGACTTGCCTTACGGCCCTTCTCGACTTAACTCGGGACGACTCAATCCTGACTTACGCAACTCTATGTCATCGACTTAATACTCAACGTCACATTCATGCTGAAGCATGTGTCCTTGCTATAGCCAAATCTTAGGCCTCTTAAGACTTATGATGCAATCGTGCATACCATCTTTATTTCATTCGTGCTATGCTTGCTCTTTCTTTGATTCAACTGACACCGTGCATGTGGATTGCCGCTCAGCACATCAACTTGACTATATGAAAGGTCACTGGCAATCCAAGCCATCTTGGACATATAGATGGTGCAAGACGAAGCCCTTGCAGCTAAGGGTAGCCAGCCCTGCTCAAGTCCTCGAATCACCGGCGGTGTGTTCTTGCCTAACTACCTTGCTTCCCTCCTAGGTCGATACGGTCCTGTGGCCCCAGGTTTCTGAATCGAGGGCGCAAAATCATGTCGACAAGTTGTCCATAACCACGCACCTATAAGAACTCCTAGACTGAACATAAATGCATGGCCTAACCGTCATAACTTAGATTCCTTAGCTTTACTTTTTTACTTATTATACTTTTTTTGCAGAGCCAAAACCAGGGTTGCCTCAGTGACTGACCTACAGTCCCGACATTTTTCCTTCTCGATGACTGACCTACAGTCCCGACTCTTGATGACTGACCTACAGTCCCGACTTGTTTCCTTCTCGGCGACTGACCTACAGTCCCGACTCTCGACAACTGACCTACAGTTCTAACATATTTTTAGTGTTTCCATACTCTTATTGACTTAACTCATGAATGGCTAATTCATAGCCTTCAAGCATAACTTGTACAAAATGTGTTCTTTATGTGCCAATAGACCGTGGCTAACTTTCCACTAAACCAACCGTGACTCGTGCCTTAAACCGACTTACGTTCTGTGCAACACTATCGCCCAAGTCATACTTTATACGACGAGCCTTGAGATTATGGGACTAAGTGACTGACAACCGCAGAAAAAATAGGACAGTGCTTAGAATGACTTCGATTGACCAGCATAACTTGCCTAACTTAATTAGGCAACAACTTGACGAGCAAAAGATGCATTATGCTTTGCCTCGCGGGAACGTGCCGTGCACGCATTCGACTTGAACAACCAAGTTATTTGGGTGCCTAGACTTATGCCACAAGCTATGCAATGCAGCTTAACCCGTGGGGCGAGCAAAGGCTATGCCAAGCCTCAGACGATGGGACCGTGCATGCTTTATCTAGCATTCATGCGGGCGACGCCTATGACTTAGGCTAAGTTCTTAACTTTGTGGTAAGTTAGACCAACTTCCCTTCTTCCAAGTCACGGGACGAAGGATCGAGTGTCATTTTGAAAGCACGCCGTACAATACTTCTAAGCCGACCGTGGGATCATTTCCATGTTCTAACTCAACCTGACCCGACTTGGGATTATTTCCTTAGCTATGTGGATTTGCCTCTTTTATTATCAAGCCTACTTGTGCATTTGAAAACTTTCGTTTCATTAGAGTGAAGGCCATGCTGAGGCAAGTTCACCGAAGACACCCACCTGAGCGAGGAGTCGTCTCGACCGAGCGGGTCTTCGAGCAGCCGTTGCATGTCTAAGTTCGATCGCCGTTGGCTTTTTGATTCCTCCGATTGAGCTGAATGGGATGGAGCATTGCAACAGGTGGCCATCGGCGATCAATTTTTGGGGCTGGCGGCTGTTATGGATTCCACCAACTCTTGACTGCTAGCCATAGAGCAGACACTTCCTAGTCGTGCGTCGGCATCCACACCGACTGTATTGGTTCTACTGCCTCCTCCTCCTCCTATTGATGAGTCATCACCGGTGACACTGACACCAGCACAGTAGAGGTTCATGTTGTCCCAGATGTAGGGATTGCCTCCTCCTTCTTCTGACTAGGTATAGTCTATAATGCCCCGCTCTGCACGGCGTATTACGCTGAGGCATTGACTCAAAGAGCCGTGTTGACCGAATGAAATATATCGATGTGAATCGATACGAGAGTTATGTTGTCCCGAGCAATGCATCGAACTAAGTCGATACGAAGAGTTGTCTTGTCCCAAAGAATGCATCGAGTTGAATCGATGTGAAGCGCCACATTGCCCCGAAGGACAAGTGCGTTGAGACGGCTCGAAGATTCTAAGAAATCGAATCGACCAAGGCGCAAGTCTGAATCGATGCAAGTATTGATTCTAGTTGGTTTCATATGCAGGTTATACGTTTACGCTAAAATATTGGAGGTCGACATTCTGCCTTATTCAGTAAGGGGTCCGCGAAACTAAATCATCGCCTCGCAATGGGCTGAGACTTGGACACGATAAGCCAAATCGGACGTATAATTCAACGAAGCACGAAGTGCTCGAATGGCTAAGTCAGAAGAGTGGTCGTGCAACGAAGTTATGAAATCGAGCCGCATCGGCTCGACGAAACGACAAGGTGTATCGACTCAAGGTGGGTGGATTGACTCTTCTTTTTACTCCTTCATGGCTAAGTCAAATTGTATCATTGTATGCTAAGTTAACCTATCGATGCCACGGGCGTGGTCCGATCGAAAAATAAATCATAGTGTGTGTCGAACACTAGTTAGAACAATTGAAATGAAACATGCATCAATGCACGAGTCGCTATGGAATATTGGATATCGTAAAGGCGAGCGCCTCGGTGTGCAAGCCGAAAGAAAATGGGATAACTGTATTCGGCGAGTGCCCAAGTGCACGAACCATTCCGTGCCTTCGCGCACGAGTTAGAAATGCTAGCACATTAAAAGATAATAGGCGAGAACCCTAGCGTGCAAGCCCCGAACATTGAACACTAAGTCATAGAACATGGAAATACAGTCGAAACGTGCCTACGAGCACGAGATCATAAAAGATGGCTTCGTTGCGAAAGAATACAGTTGTGGCATGAATGTGGCAGAACTGTCGGATATGATATGATGCCTCGAAAGGTGTTCGGGACCTTCGGGTCGTTCGGTTGACGAATATTGAGTTGAGGCAAGATGCTATTGAACATTGAAACGAAGTATAAAATGTAAGAACATATAAAGTTAATGGAAGAAATACGAGATGATAAAGTCTGAGTCTCGGACTCAAGACTATGTTTGGTTGTTTGATAACGTTTAAGTCTCGTACTCAAGACTATGTTGGTTGATTGAAAATAGGGCGTTGCATGGTAGAATGGACTTGAGATAATTGTGATATCTTCCATGCACGGAATGTTCCCTCCGAACGGGTGCACCGGGGCACCGGGACCGTTCGGCCTAGGTGGGATATAATCTTTGATTGTCGCACAACTGTGAAGTCCGATTAGCACTCGGTTGTAGATGTGAAAAGCCGCAAATAATGGTATACATCGGTAAGTTTCGGTTGTTTAGGATAGCGACCCAACCTGTGAAACGTCGGGCTACCCAAATTCGATAAAGAAAGAATGAGAGAAAAGAAAGTAAGGAAAATAAAAGAGAAACTCCTTTAGTCCATTGCTGTGCGGATACGCCAACGACCATCATATAGTTAAGGAACGATGGGTTGAAAGATATAGTTAAGGAACGATGGGTTGAAAGATATAGTTAAGGAACGATGGGTTGAAAGTGTAGGCACGTATGTGTCCCGCACACGTAGATCCTGCTTAGAGATGCACTTATAACATGATAGGGAAGGAATGGGGCATATTCACCTTACGTCGGTGCAAGGGCGAGTGCGTCCATGATGGTAAGCCACGAATCAAATACGAGATTGCTTGTGTGCTTGCCTATTCAATTCGAATAACATGCTTGCCATGATAACATGTTTTACGCTTTCGAATATGCCATAAAATCGACCCTAAGGAGAATATAGCAAGATCATAAGCTAAGTTGCATGATTCAACATAAATACTACAATGTCGGCTTAGAAAGAAGGTCTTTACATCAGTACATACGAGGATGAACGTACTGATCCCCTACCATCTTTCATGCAGGGTACAGGGAATGGATGGCTTGCGGCGAAGCTTCGTTTGAATGCGTTGAGGCTTGGAATGCCAATTGAAGCGTGCGATCGCATTGACGTTCGAACTTTTAACAGGATTGATGCGGCCGAGATATAGAAGGCATGATGTATGGAATGCTAAAATCCTTTATGGGCAAGAGAGAACCTGAGTGTTGTAGCCACCCTGGCAAATTTAGTTGGGCTATTGAAAGCCTTTGTAATCTCCGTTCGAATATCAATAAAGAGAATTGTTTCGTATACTCTGTTTTCCTTTCGTTGCTAATATCAATTCAAAGATAACCATTTGAGAACTTGTCATCTTGTCTTGCATGAGCGCAACTCCAGGCACGTGCAGCATCACGCCCCCCTGCGAGGATGATGATTCGGGTGATTTCGGGTCGGGGCGTGACAAATTAGTATCAGAGCTCTAGGCTCAATTTCCTCTGGACACTTGCTTCAGTACAATTCTAAAAGTTATCCACTACCAATCGAATCACTATTGACTCTATTCGATGCCACACAGGATGTTCTATACAATAAGTCTAATACAAATCTTGTAATTTTGCTGCATATGTTTTGGAAATTATATGATGTTTGCTAAGAAAGTCACGAAGGGTTTATTGTATTAAGTACAACGAGCCGTGAAATGTTAGTTGCTGCAAGTGCAACAAATTATGAAATGTGATTTGAGATGTTGTTGCAATGTAACATGTTGAATGAGAAATAAAATTATTTATGATGTGCAATGGGTTGTGAGTATTGGTTGCACCAAATGTGCAAACTTAAATAATGCGTTGCAATGAAAGTGATAAGTCAATATCGAATGTGTTGAACGGATTTGAGCATTGACTTTGAAAGTCGGAAATAAATCGTTGCACGATGTACAACACATGTCGGAAGTAAACTGTTGCACGTGGTGCAACGCATATCAAAGTAATCGTTGCACGGAGTGCAAAGGAGATTGAAAATAAATCGTTGCACAAGTTGCAATGGAAGGAACTGAAATCATAAATCGATAGAATGAATCGTTCGGTTGCACACCGAACTTGTGTTGGCAAATGAAAACATTGGCCGAGTTGTGTCGAATTTTGATTTAATCAAAGTTACGGTTGTGATCAAGCACGATTACTGCAGAAATCGTGAGTCAGAAGAGATTGTTGGTTCATACCGAGTATGTTGTGAGGGAAATGACTTGATTTCCGAGTGGTATATTCCATACCACATATGCGATAAATGACTCAATTGTGCGATGAATTTCATCGACGTGTTGTGGGAATTGCGGAAGGTTTGTCTGCAATGGACGGTAGAGTACCGAGACTCGATTGGAAATTTGTATGACGGTATGTTGATGCAAGTGTTCTTCGAAAATTGTTTGGGACGATAAGGCAAGACTCGTAACAATGAATGATACGTCGGACGGAAATTAAAAGTCGGTCGGACGACCGAGACTAGCGGAACGATTATGCCTTGAAGCAATAATCGGATCGATGGGAAAGGAAAAAAACTTGAACTTATAAACGAGTCGCACGACTTGCGATCTCGATAGAAATATTGGGCGAGGCAAATTGAATCGCACGACTTGCGATCTTGACAGAAATGTTGGACGAGGCGAGTTATAATCGAATCGTACGATATGCGACTTCGGTAAAGAGTTGGTTGATATGTGTTAATAGTGCCTAAGAAATAGTTGGTTACGTTATGGCGAAACTCATTTGAGTACGACTGAAACACACAAAACCTTAGAGGGCGTGATCGTATAACTCGAGGGTTCGATGTTGGATAATCGGTAACTCAGTTACGCGATCAAAGCATAACAGAATGCAACGAATCGAGAAATGATTTAAGACGTACAAAAATGTTTGTGGATAACTTGGACGTATACAATACAAGTGGTCGTCGTTGAAACAGAATCAATGTTGACCCTTACATTATCTAAACTGATACGACGTATCGAGATCGATACGTAAGGAAACGTAATAACGATGTGAGAATACAAAATAAAGTGTGCCTCGCGCTATCAAAATTTTGTAAATAACAATATGAGAATGAACGAACTGGTTGATCATGAACTTTGTGATTGATCAAGACGAGACTATAAGTCATCGACGATTGCTCGATGCGTATAGCATCTCATGTGTCGACCCGCAAATAAGATAGACTCGAACTCAATACGATTAGATATGTCGTGAATAGCAGAATCATCGACGGTAGTACATGACTTTACTCGGAGGATAGTTGCGCATCAGTTGCGCCGATAGAAATAGTTTTGTCCGAAATAGGATAGTCGCATAGAAGTCGTCGGAACGTGTTTTGGCTCCAAAATAAGATATAGCATGGTTTGTAGTAAACCGTCCTTCGTTAATGATCCATAATTATCGAGCGTAGCTTCGGGGCTGCTGACCCTAGAAGACTTGACTGCCAAATCAATTGAATGTTGCAGACCGTAAGATGACCCATGCGATATCACATATGAGATTGTATCGATAACAAATATAACATGGTGCATGTTGACGATAAGTCTAGGCGATCAAAAATTGTTGGAACAGCTTTCGATTGAGAATGATATAGTTAGATTTGAGTATTCATCAGATGAATACTTGAATGGTTATGTTGATCGGCGATCGAACAAGAAATTCACCAACGAACTTGGTGATTCGGATAGGCGATTGCGAGAATCGTGTTATGCACGAGAGAGAACGATAAGTGAATGACTTACGAGTCATGTCGTTAGATTCAAATTTACCATGCAATTGAGCTTGCATGAATCGAACTTATATTCGATGTTACGAGACGGATAAGTTGGGAATTTGGCTAGTGAATTCCTACTCGTTAGGAAATCGGATGTAAGATGCATCGTAGAGACTTTGAGTCAAAGCAATTGTTGCCTTGAGCACCGTCGCCTTGCTATAAACTGTTGTGTCCGATGGATTGTGGCCTTTGAGCAATATCAATTTAAAGTTGAGTCGGGAGAATTTAAGCACGGTGTCTAGGTAAGGTAACCTAGTGGGCGTAGTCCCGAATGTTGAAAAGGAAATCGTATCGAGATAAGTTTTATAGCCAGACTTCGGAAATAGTTGGGTGGCGACTTCGAACGCAAGGCGATGCGAAGGATCGTTGCGATCGGATGTGCGACGGCTTGATGCGACGCATAGAATTGATAGTCCCAATAAAACTTACGAAGTGAGAAATACGATTTTTGAATCGCATCGTGTGCCTTGACTTTTGTTGGATGATTGCGTGTGCATCAATATGCATATGCAATAGAATTTCGAGAACAAGCACTAGAGCCCAAGTCCGATCGAGAGTACGAGATGGCGAGCATAGGATTGAAATTACCTGTTAGCTTTGTTCCAATTAGCTACCACTAGACTTGGTCAAAATATATATATCTTTGGGACGCCTTGAATATAGGTATGGATCAAAATCGAGTTATATAGAAATTCAAATCGAACTACAGGAAAGACTTTGAAATGTTAATGAAAAGCTTGCAAGATAGTGTGAAACTGAACAACATTGGTGGAACGAGATCGTGAAACGATCTATAAGATACTTAATTGGAGTGTTAGTTTGGTTCAAGGACGAACCTTATTTTGAGTGGTATATTCTGTAATGCCCTGCTCTGCACGGCGCATTACGCTGAGGCGTTGACTGAAAGAGTCGCGTTGACCGAATAAAATGTATCGATATAAATCGATACAAGAGTTACGTTGTCCCGAGCAATGCATCGAACTAAGTCGATGCGAAGAGTTGCCTTGTCCCAAAGAATGCATCGAGTTGAATCGATGCGAAATACCGCATTGCCCCGAAGGATAAGTGCGTTGAGACGGCTCCAAGATTCTAAGAAATTGAATCGACCAAGGCACAAGTCTGAATCGATGCAAGTATTGATTTTAGTTGGTTTCATGTGTAGGCTATACGTTTACGCTAAAATATTAGAGGTCGACATTCTACCTTATTCAGTAAGGGTCTACGAAACCAAATCGTCGCCTCGCAACGGGCTGAGACTTGGACACGGTAAGCCAAATCAGACGTATAATTCAATGAAACATGAAGTGCTCGAATGGCTAAATCAGGAGAGTGGCCGTGCAACAAAATTATAAAATCGAGCCATATCGGCCCAATAAAACGACAAGGTGTATCGACTCAAGGGAGGAGGATTAACTCTTCTTTTTACTCCTTTATGCCTAAGTCAAATTGTATTTGTATGCTAAGTTAACCTATCGAAGCAATAGGCATGGTCCGATCGGAAAATAAATCATAGTGTGTGTCGAACACTAGTTAGAACAATTGTAATGAAACGTGTATCAAATGCACAAGTCGCTATAGAACATTGGATATCGCAAAGGTGAGCGCCTCGGTGTGCAGGCCGCAAGAACATGGGATAACTGTATTCGGCGGACGCCTTAGTGCACGAACTATTCCGTGCCTTCGTGTACGAGTTAGAGAGGCTAGCACATTGAAAGACAATAGGCGAGCACCCTAGCGTGCAAGCCTCGAACATTATACACTAAGTCATAGAACATGGAAATACGGTCGAAAGATGCTTACGTGCACGAGGTCATAAAAGATGGCTTCGTTGCGAAAGATAACAGTTGTGGCATGAATGTGGCGGAACTGTCGGATATGACATGATGCCTCGAAAGGTGTTCGGGACCTTCGGGTCGTTCGGTTGACGAACATTGAGTTGAGGCATGATGCCATTGAATATTAAAATGAAGTATGAAATATAAGAACATAGAAAGTTAATAGAAGAAATACGAGATGATAAAGTCTGAGTCTCGGACTCAAGACTATGTTTGGTTGTTTTATAAAGTCTGAGTCTTGTGCTCAAGACTATATTGGTTGATTGAAAATAGGGCATTGCATGGTTGAATAGACTTGAGATAATTGTGATATCTTCCATGCACAGAATGTTCCCTCCGAACGGGTGCACCGGGGCACCGGGACCGTTCGGCCTAGGAGGGATATAATCTTTGATAGATGCACATCTGTGAAGTCCGATTAGCACTCGGTTGTAGATGTGAAAAGCCAAAAATGATGTATGCAGCGGGTATGCAGCGGTAAGTTTCGGTTGTTTGGGATAGAGATCCAACCCGTAAAACGCCGGGCTACCCAAATTCGAGAAAGAAAAGAAGGAGAGAAAAAAAAGTAAGGAAAATAAAAGAGGAACTCTTTTTGTCTATTCCGGTGTAGATACGCCAACAACCATCATATAGTTACGAAATAATGGGTTGAATGTGTAGGCACGTATGTGTCCCGCACACATAGATCCTGCTTGGAGATGCACTTATAATATGACAGGGAAGGAATGGGGCGTATTCACCTTGCGTCGGTGCAAGGGCGAGTGCGTCTATGATGGTAAGCTACGAATCAAACACGAGATTGCTTGTCTGCTTGTCTATTCAATTCGAATAACATTCTTGCCATGATAACATGTTTTACGCTTTCTAATATGCCATGAAATTGACCCTAAGGAGAATATAGCAAGATCATAAGCTACGTTGCAAGATTCAACATAAATACTACAATGTCGGGTTAGAAAGAAGGTCTTTGCATCAGTACATACGAGGACGAATGTACTGATCCCCAACAAGCTTTATGCAGGGTACAGGGAATGGATGGCTCGTGGCGAAGCTTCGCTTGAATGCGTTGAGGCTTGGAATGCCAAAGCGTATTGAAGCGTGCGATCGCATTGACGCTCGGACTTGCAACAAGATTGATGCGGCCGAGATATAGAAGGCATGATGTATGGAACAATGAAATCCTTTGTAGGCAAGAGAGAACCTGAGTGTTGTAGCCAACCTGGCAAATTTATTTTGGCGATTGGAAGCCTTTGTAATCTCCGTTCGAATATCAATAAAGAGAATTGTTTCGTATACTCTATTTTCCTTTCGTTGCTAATATCAATTCAAAGATAACCATTTGAGAACTTGTCATCTTGCCTTGCACGAGTGCAACTCTAGGCTCGTGCAACATCATGCCCCCTGTGAGGATGATGATTCAGGTGATTTTAGGTCGGGGCGTGACATAGTCCTTCATTGGACTTATTTTCATATGTTGTGTTGTTTGTTGACCCATTATTGGGATTTTTTTCATTTAGTGACTGTGTTATGTTGACTCTGTTGAAAACATTATTGGACAAACTATTTTTATAGCCGTTTGGTAGTAGATTTGTTTCCACCCGACTATTTTATATCTTTCTTGTTTGATTCTACTTGTTTGATTATTGGTAGTGTCTTTTTATTATTTGTCTAATTATGTTTGTTTATCGGTGTTGAGTTTTCTAGTGAAGGGGTCGGCGAACCCAGAGAATTCTATGGAGGGTTGCTCCGGGTCTATTATTTGCAAACTATCATTTAAAATGCAGGTAGATTCTGGATGGAAAAGCAAACATAATCATTTTTTTTAATTATTTTTTGAAAGTTAGCGACACTTAACGACATTTCCGACGAATAGTAATGCAATTGTACGTCGCTAACGTGTATCAAGACGTCGCTAACCTAAAAAGCAAACGCCGTTATTCTTCTTTTTCCTCCCCCTAACGAGGAGGTCGAGCCCACGGCAGCCTTCGTGACCTCCCCTGCAATGGTCGTCGCAGCAGTCTCTCCCGCGATAGCCCCCGCGGCCTCTCAGGTGGCATCCCCCGTGGAAGCCCCTATGGCTCCCTCCACGACAGCCTTGCTGCCTCCCACTAGGCCTCCCTCCGGCAGTCTTGCGGCATCCTCCGTGCAGGAGATCGAGCTGACCAGGTCCGTACAGCCTCTGGCCGACTTTATCAAGCTTACCGCCTTACATCGCTACCCTCTCCTTCGAGTTGGGGCCACAATCACTGTCGATGAGGCCTGTTTCACATTGCCTCCTCTCCGTCCTCATCCTTGTCCTTAATCGACGGAGCCATCGCTGCCTCTACTGTCAGCATGCTAAGCCTTGTCTAACGGCCAGATCATGACCGTCTCTCTTGCTGAGCTTCCAAGGAATCGAAGTTCTTTTATTAAAGAGTCTCGGGGAACCCATCCTCGCTCTGCAACAAAAAAAGCTTCCTCTTCCCATCGTCTTCATCAACTAATGCCATCGAAGCCCTTCCCCTCTCTAGCTTCTGTCCAACCCCTTGTCAAAGTTGACACAGTTTTGTGTTTCTGTATCGCTGACCCGGTATAATCTACTCCTTCTCGATTCTTCATATATGATTATACATTTTGTATATTTATTATTTGTTTGGATTATTCCAAGGTTTTCGTAGATACACCATTGGTCGTGTGGAACGTGGAGCGAATTGGAGTCTCTTGACTAAGACGTGTTTTCATTAAACTAAATTTATTAAGTCTCGTTTCTACTTACATTGAATCTATTTCATACATATACCTTGTTATAGCTTGCTCTTCTTATGTTTATATTGTTAATAAGGACAATTATATTTATATACATTTGTGTTTGATGTACCGTTATGTGTGTGGCTTCCTTTGGACCCTCGCTCTTTTCGAATTGACGGGCTGGATTTGTGTATCCAGGTTTTGGGAAAGCGAGTGACATAGGATTGAGGATTTTTTGCTTCGACGACAAAGAGGAGTCAGGTTGAGGCGCCAATACCTGAGCAACCTTGGGTACCCTCACCTTATATCACATATCTTTATCTTTCCCATTTTCTTGTAGTACATTCTTCATGAGGAGCGACATGTGCTACCCATGCTATTTCTACTCTTATGAGTTTAGTTTTGTATATTCATGTCCTTTATGTTTCAAACATATGCGAACATAGATGCTATCGGGTAGCCAATTTAGTATTTTATAATCTTTTTTGCTTTCATTGTTCTTGTGGATTGAGATACAATAATAGGCCAACCATAGATTATGCATGCTAGAATACCCAACTACAGACATCTTATATGTATATATATCGTTGGGCAAGAGTCCACGATAGACGTAGTTGGCCATTATTACATGGCTTCGTCCCTATGTATTTTGGGACTGGGGCGTGACATGGTTTTAGTGGTGGCCCATGCAGGTCTCGTTTTGAGATTTGTTGGGTGTTAGGATCTCAATCCATGTCTGAATTTGGAAACTTTCTTTGAAATATCTTGTCCGTTCTTGGTTTCCACAAATCTCTTTCACTCATCGCCTAACGATGAATTATTATAATTATTTTTGATATTTCTCATCTCTTTCTTGTTCAGATTGATGGATGCTCGTGTCCCAACAACTACACACACGCAGGCTTAGACATATACAGGATCATCACAAGCAGCTGCACCAACCCAACAAGCCACTGAAGGCAATTTGATGGATACGATGACGATGATGCAAAGAATGATGGAGATGCAACAATGATATATTGACCTGCTACAACAAGGAATAGAGAATTTCCGGATGACGTCTCTAGCAGCAATCGAGAGGATGGCCCAATGCCAGCATCCCAGTAGTGTTTTAATCTTCCAACAATTGGACCCGCCTACCTTCGACGGTACTGAGGATGCACTTGCAGCAGACCGTTGGATTCAGGATATGGAGATCCTATTAGAGGTAGCTTAGATACCCCCAGAGGAGCGTGTTTTAGTGGTTCCCATTCAGCTTAAGGATATAGTGTATGATTGGTGGAGCACAACACAACAGGGACTCACCCCACCTATTACTTGGGATACTTTTATGGAGAAGTTCAAGAGGAAATTCTTCTCCTCCACAGCCAGACGTGTGCTTTGGAAATAATTCATCAACCTACAGCAGGGCGACCGTACTGTTGGAGAGTATACATCAGAGTTTTGTCGACTAAGTAAATTTGCACCTTCCATATTAGCGATAGAGGTAGACCGAGCAGAGCATTTTGAGGACGGACTTAGTTTGGAGCTTCGATCGTATATATCTTGTGAGCAAATAACTAATTTTGAAGTCGTGTTGGACGCGACTGAAAACCAAGAGAACATATTAAGAAAGACAAGAGCCGAAGAGGAACAAAAGCGACTTTCTGGAGGATTATCCCTACTTCCGGTAGCACAGACCACCATAACACCAGTACAAAGATTGACACATTATTTCCACCAGTACCAGCAGATTGCTTCCGTCTATTGCACTTTCTATGGCAAGTCAGGGCACACTCAAGAGGAGTGTCGTGGGGCGATCAACCAATGTTTACTTTGTGGGGGTCCAGATCACATAGCATCACAATGCAGATTTAACCAGCGACTAGTAGCATCAAACTCAGTAGAATTTTATGGAGACCAGTACCATCAACCACAACAATATCAACACTGAGAGATCGTTCAATTAGTATGTGAGTATTACGGGAAGAAGGGGCATGAACACAAGAATTGCTATCGGTTGAACAACCAATGTTTGATATGTGGAGGAACAAGTAACCAAGCTATAGAGTGTTCCCAACACGACTGGGAAGCAGTAGCTCGGACATGAGGCTAAATGGATATACGACTCTCAGATTGGGCTCACCAATTTCAACAAAGTATGCAATATTGGTCGAATCAGCACTACCAACAATAGGAGTTGAGGCTATAGATTTTGGAGTAAGTATAAGTAACCAATATAGTGGTATCCTGAATGTTATAAATATTCAGTTTTTATTAGGTTGACACTCTTGCATGATTGAGGTTCAAGTTGAAAGTTGGTGCTATAGGTTTCATGGATTTTGACTTCTATACCAGTTATGGAAAAAAAAGCTTTCAAATTATGGATTTTTCATGTATGCTAATAAACCACAAACATAAAATATATTAAATTATGGTCTTTGTTTCTTTCTTCTTATGAAGCTTATACCTGTTTTTATTTTGTTGTCATTTTGTAACTTGTCCAAAGTTAACTTTCTATTTCTTTGTGTTGTTTATCACGAGCATACTTCATGTGAGACACGAGATTATCCTTGACTTGTGTAAGCTAGATTGCTATAAAATACAATTTTATGATATCTTTCTTGTCCCTTCTTTCAAAGCTTCTATAATCACTATTTATGTGTTTACTATTACATCAGCTTTAATTTTCTTGAAGTATTGTTTCGACCTTCTTATACATGATCTTGTTGCTAGTTTTGTTATCAATTTCAGAACTTATCAAAGGTTAAAAATTCTATTTATTTGTGCTGTTTGTCATGTTTTTCATCGTCTCACTTTATTTCAGACATTTCTTGTATATTTTCATTGTAAATGTATATTAGCACCTTTTTCGTGTTGTTATTACCTCTTTTAGGACTTGACAACATTATTACCTTAGTTTAACTTATTTTATCTTATTTTATTAGTATTGTGTATTTTGTATTAGGTATTTTGCTTGTCCGGATTTCTTATTATGTTATCAATTTTAGTACCTACCAAATTTGATGACAATGGCACATATTATTTATGTATTTTGTTTTTCCTTTCTTAGGCTTTATGAAGAATACTGATGTATTTTTCCTTCAATATTTCATGGCATATGTTCTTATGATTTAGGGATGGAATAAGTGAGTCTCAATTCAATCAAGTACTAAATGATGAGCTTGACCAGATTTGCACGTTTGGTTATCATTTCCCGTCAAGTCCTTTTCCCTTTCCATCCTTTAATTTTTCTTTTTCTACGCTTATTCGATGTTCTTTCTTGTGCTTCACATACTCTCAACTCTTCATCTTTTGTATCTCTCACCATAATCTAGTTAGATTGCTTCTGGCATAAGTCCCTTCTTTGGGTTCGAGAATGGTCTTCGTAAGAACGAGGGGCAACATCAAGGCAGAGAATCAATTTGGAGTTTGGGACTTTGGCAACTTTTGGTGAGAATGTTGCAGAGTGGAGACTAACACTCAGAGCAGCTTGGAAATTTTTTGGACCGACGTGAGAATTTGTTGAAAGGTCAGACTATCCGTCTAGTTCGAATCACTTAGAAGCATCATTCTTATGACGAGTCTACCTATGAGACGAGATGGACAATACCCACCGGTGGTATCCTCATGAGCTCTACTAGATAGAGAATTTTTTTAATATATTGTTTTTAATGATGGCTTGTTTATTTCTCGATCGCGCCCTCTACCTTATTGAAATTTCGAGGATGAAATTTTTGTAATATGGGTAGATTGTAAACCCCACTTTTTTGAATAATTGTATATTATACTATTACATGTGATATTGTGGTATAGTGATATGATAGACTTATTTTTTTAGGCCTTGTTAACATACATAAAATTGTGTGCATGTGTAACCCTCCTTAGGAAACCCCTTTTAAGAACTAATGAATAAAAACTTGGTTAACTAGGTTAATTTCAATAATCTATAATTGGGTTAACCTATTAACTTAGCTTAACATTGACTATTGACCAATCCCTCCCATCCTTTAACTTTCTTCCGTTATTGACCCTTGGATCAAGATCCAAAGCCCAAGGGCAACCCCCTTTATGTTGTGCAACAAACCCTAATCCACCCTTTTTGTTTTGTCCCTTGGACGATCATCCAAAGGCCAATATTGAGATAAAAAAAATCAACAACTCTTTTTTTGCTTCTTAACTAAACAACAACCATCTCCACCCTCTCTCTTTTCCATCATCCTAAGAAAAACCTAACCCCACCTTTTTGTCTTGTCCCTTGGATATTTATCCAAATGTTGATATTAAAAATCAAAATCAATAACTTCTCTCTCTTGCTTCCTCACAATGAGCAATCGGTTGTCCCAAACTAATTTTATCTTCTTCTTCCTCTCTTCTAACACTTCACTCTCACAAAAGACCTAACCCTAACCCTAACCTAAGCACTCTTCTTCTCCTTCCTCATTTTTCATATTCTTCTTCTTCCTCCTCCTAACGAGGAGCTCGAGCCCACGGCAGCCTCCGCGACCTCCCCCGTGACGGCCACCAATGTAGCCTCTCCCGCAGCAGCCCACGTGGCCTCCTCCATGGCATCCCCCGTGGAAGCCCCTACAGCCCCCTCTGCAACAGCCTTGTTAGCTAGCTCGCAGCCTCCCGCCAGTAGTCTTGCGGCCTCCTCCGTGCTGGCGATCGAGCTGACTAGGTGCGTGCAGCCACTGGCCGACTTCATCGAGCTCACCGCCTTACCTCGCCACCCTCTCCTTCGAGTTGGAGCCACGGTCACTGTCGACGAGGCCCGCTTCACATTGCCTCCTCCCCGTCCTTATCATTGTCCTCAACCAGCGGAGCCATCGCTGCCTCTACTGTCAGCGAGCTAAGCCTTGTCTAACGGCCAGATCATGACCGCCTGCCCTGCTGAGTTTCCTAGGAATCAAAGTTTCTTCATCAAGTAGTCTTGGGGGAACCCATCCTTGCTCTGCAGCAAAAGAAGAAGAAGCTTCCTCGTCCCATCGTCTTGATCAACTAACGCCATCGAAGCCCTTTCCCTCTCTAGCTTCTGTCCAGTCCCTTGTCAAAGTCGATGTAGTTCTATGTTTTCGTACCACTGACCTGGTATAATCCTTCCCCGTCTCGATTCTTCATATATGTTGTATTGCCATTTCGTATATTTCACTACCAAAATAAGCTAAATCAGCGACGACATTAGAGACGAAAGCAAGAAACGTCGCCAATATTTTGTATATTAGCGACGTTACAGAAAAATGTCGCAAGACGTCACTGTTTGCGACGTCCAGCGACATTTAGCGACTACCTTAATTTTATGAAAATAAGAAGTCGCAGAGTAGTCGGTAAACGTTGGTAAAATATTAAAAATAATGATGTTTAGCGACTCATGTCTCATAATATGTCGCAATATATTATACAATAGCGACATTTAGCGACGTCCGCCTTCTTCGTCGCTAAATTATTTGATTATAGGGTTCTGGGCGCTGGTTTGAGTTTTTATTTCCCCCCAAAAAAATTTCTTTGCCGCCCCTTCCTCTCCCACGACCACTTCGTCTGCGAGCCCCCGGATCGCCCCCCCCCCCCCCGTCGAACCCCGATGAGCCTCGACGAGCCCCGGCGACCCCACGACCCTCCGACGAGCCCCCTGACCCCGTGACCCCTCGACGAGCCCCTGACCCCACGACCCCCCCGACGACCCCGGCGAGCCCTCCTCCTCCGATGTACTCCGTCGTCGACCCCTCCCTCAAGTCGTCGTGCTCCTCCTCCTTTCCATCCCGACTAGGTAAACCCTAACCCTCTTTCGGATACGATACTTTGAAATAGGACACAACACTTTGACACTTTGAGACATGGACACTTTGACACACACGTGTACACTTTGACACATACTTTGACACTTTGATACTTTGACAACATGTGGACACTTTGACACACACGTGGATCCGGATCTGACACACACACAGGATACAACACTTTGACACTTTGATTCTTCCGGACACATGGACACACACACTGTGCACACTATGACACAAAAATATACTTTATTTGATAGTTAATATGTTTATGATATTTTTGTGTACTACTATGTGATTTATACAAATATCTATATGTAATACCTAAAAAAAGAATTGCAATACCTTATATTCATATATAAAAGGCACATTCATATTTGTGTGCTACTAATGGATTTATACACATTCATAATAAGGTTTAAAACATACAAATCAACAAGGGTTTAAAATATAATAAGGTTGTTAAAGCATGTAAAAGAAGAAAATCAATCTATTGTATAGAGTATCCTAAGAAGTGTATAGAGTATCCTAGTACCTAGAGTGTATAGAGTATCCTAGTACCTATAATGTATCCTCTAGAGTGTATAGAGTATCCTACTACCTAGAGTGTATAGAGTATCATAAGATATTGGGGAATTATTGTCTAGAGTGTATAGTGTACTCGAATAATGTGCATCTATCTTTGCAGAATTATTGTCAAATGGATATGAATTACTATCTGCAGCATCGTTCGTGGATGTATAATCGTCATCCTGATGACATGTGCAGTGTGCGGGATGAATGTATTCAAGGGGTAGAGCAATTCCTACAGTTTGTCAAGGCATTCCCTCATTATATAGACCGTACCAAAATTAAGTGTCCATGTGTGAGATGTCACAACATAAAATATCATCTAGAAGTGGATGCGACATATCATTTGTACAAGAGAGGTTTTATGCCAAATTACTATCAGTGGACGTCACACGGAGAACTTGTGCCTTTAGCATCGAAGTTGGAGCCTAATTTCCTGTATATGGATGTCCATGACCACGCTGGTTACGACTAAGGGTGCGTGAACATGGTTTTTGATGCTGCGGGGCCTAGTTTCGATCAAGACAATCATGATGCGGCAGAGGAGGCACCGAATGCCGATACTATGAAGTTCATGGAGTTGTTGGAGAATGCAAGGACTCTTTTGTATCCTGGTTGTGAGGATCATTCATCATTAGAGGTGGTTACAAGACTGCTAAGCATCAAGTCCAATTTTAACATGTCTCAAGAATGCTATAACCGAATCATCGAGTTGATTATAGAGATCTTGCCGGTAGGTGCAAAGTTACCTACAGACTTCTACCGGTCTAAGAGGATAGTGAGATCTCTCTGGATGGGATACAAGAAAATTGATGCATGTCGTAACGGGTGCATGTTGTACTACAAAGACGATAAGGATGAAGACGTGTGCAGATATTGTGTAGCTAATGGCTACAAGGCAAGAAGTTCAAGTAGGACCACCGGTGCAAGGAAGCCTACCGATTCGATGCACTACATACCGTTGACGTCGTGGTTGCAGATGTTATTTATGGTGAAGGAGACTGTAAAAAATATGAGCTGGCACAGACGGGAATAGATCGAATGAGTGTTGGATCACCTATCTGATGGGGAAGCATGGAAGCACTTTGATCGAGAGTATCCATATTTTGCTTCGGATCCGTGTAATGTTAGATTGGGTCTCTCCTCCGATGGTTTTACCCCATTCGAACTTTCGGGCTCCCAATATTCGTGTTGGCCTGTGATCGTTACTCCGTATAATCTACCGTCTTGGATGTGTATGAAGACTCCGTATATGTTTTTCACTGTTATTATCCCGGGTCCGAACAATCCGAAGAGGAACATCGATGTGTATTTAAAGCCATTGATAGATGAGTTAAATCAGGGAAGTAGGTGCCAACACCTACGATATTTCTAGAAAGCAGAATTTTCAGATGAGGGCCGTACTGATGTGGACCATCAACTACTTTCTGGCATATGGAATGTTATCTGGATGGAGCACTTATGGTCGTCTCTCATGTCCGTATTGCATGGACCGCACGAAGGCTTTCCGTTTAAAACAAGGAGGAAAATCGTGCTTCTTCGATTGTCATCGACAGTTCTTACCGAACACTACAAAAAAACAGGGTTTTAGCTACGGCGGAATCCGTCGCTATATGTCGTTTTTCCGTCACTAAAGCCAAATAGTGACATATTATTGACGAAAATGGTTGGTCGGGAAATCACGTGTCGCAAATTTAAATCAGTCGCTAGTTTGTCGGAAATAGCGACTGATTTGTGACACATTTAGCGACAAACTATTTATTGGAAAATACGACGTAATAGCGACGGAAACTCTGTCGCTATAGTTACCGACGAACTACCGACGTCTCAGCGACATAAATCAGCAAGAGAGTAGCGAAGGGCTAGCGACGGAAAGTTACGTCGCTAAGATGTTTTCGATACGCTTTTGGTGTCGGACAGGAACATAGCGACGGAATAATAAGTAAAATTTACGTCGCTATTTAGTCGCTATACTGGAATATAATATTTTCCAGAACCTTAGCGATAGAAACTACAGTCGATATTCCGTCGGTAGCCTGAAAGTAAATTTTCCAGGCATATAGCGACGAAAAAATCGTCGCTGTTTCGTCGCTAGCCTGCAATGTTCCAGGTTTTCTGTTGATGTTCCGTCGCCATTCCGTCACTAAATACAATATTGCATGTCAGTATTTGTGTTTTCTGCACTCCACATCCCTGTCGACAGTTACGTACACAATATACAGTCATATAAACAGTTTCCAAATACAATATCAGTATTCGTGTTTCCAGCAGTCCATATCCCTGTCGACAGTTTTACAGTAGGCACACGTATCGATATTTGTGTTTCCTGCAAATTCTCAGTTTTATGCACACGTATACCAAATGTTTTAATATAACACATACACACATATCCAAAATTAGCTTCATACACACATACGAATAATGTTTTAATATTTGAAATATTAATACACATATCCAAATGTTTTAATAGAAGAAAGTACTGGTACAATAAATTTAGGTCGTTGGGCGTGATGGAAACCTTTCGACGGGCATGATGAAGACCTCTCGGCGGACTTAATGAAGATCCAAGCTGCAAACGTGAACGTCGACCTCTCGGTACCATAGAAAAATCTGAAAGAAATAATAAGTGATGATGTGTTAAAAATAAAAACTACTGTCATGTCATTATACTAATGGAACTCGTATATTAAATTAAAACGTACGTACTAGTCTGATTCATCTTCCCAAGAGTCTTCTGAATTATCGCTTGATTCCGAAGTGTCTTCTTCTGCTTCTTTATTTTTACTATCACTATGATCTTCATCTTCATCTTCTAATACTTCTTCCTCATCATCTTCCAATTCTTCATCAACGTTAACCTCCATAACGTCATTTATCGCAACCTCCATATCTTCTAAATCCTCTTCCTCAACACCAGCCAAACTTATATATGTTGGTTGAGGCTTGACCACCTCTTCCTCTTGGTAGGCTACATCCCCAATATTATATGTATTTCTTGCTTTGGTTTTGCATACAGCCCACCAATCCAGGATACTGCGCCGTCAGCTAGGATAACTCGTATAGTACACTTGAATGATTTGACTAGCCAACACAAATGGTTCAAAACCTCCATATCTTTTTTCATGTTTTCTATCAACAAAGCCAAATTGTTTATCAATCTTCCATCCTTGCTTGGGTATGGTGTCGAACCAATGACATTTAAAAAGCACAATCTTTGTGTCAATAGAATATTCAATCTCTACGATATCTCTTAGAACACCATAGTAGTCGAATTCGGGATCGACATCGTAGACTGAGGCTCTCTCACAAACTTCCGAATTTTTGGTATAATTAGCCTCCTCATCGACAAATGAATGATTGATAGACTTATCAGTAGTTCTAAAGTTAAAGCCATTGTGTAGCACCCAGTTTCCCAAATGAGGGTAATTTTGAAATTTCGTGTTTATAATTATTTTAATAATGATATTTAATTCATGATATAATTTTTGGTGATTTTAAATCATTTTAAAATTATTTAAATCAATGACTTGTGGTTTTGACGTTTTGCTAGTGAAACCCTAGAGACTGTTTGACCTAGAGCCTGACCATGTGATTATGATATTTTAATATCATTTTTGGCCTAAGGATATTTTTGCATTTGACCTCCCTGAATTATTTTGATATTATTTTATTATTTATGATATTGTTTTGGGGTTATTTGAGTCGGGTTCAAATTTCAACTCAATCCGACTTGAAACGGGGACCCGGGGGTAGTTTGACTCTAGTGGGACCCACACACTAGTTAGACATGGCCCATATGATATTAATTTTAGTCCACAAGATAGAAATATTTTAGTTAGAGGTTAGACTAATTATTATGGATAAGGTTAGTGTGATTAGAGACTTTAGAATGACTAATTTAGCCCAACCAATTAGCCCTTTCCTAATACTCATAGAATAGGTTAGTGGGGGCATTTTGGACCTTACCATAATAGGACAAATAGCCCCATATGGCCAGCCACTTTGGGAGAGGATAGGCTCAAGTTCATTTCATTATTCTCATCCACACTCTCTCTCTTGTTCTTCCCCAAATTCCTAGAGAGCAATCCCTAGCAATTTCTCCACCAAATCCTTCCATTTTACCACCAAATCTTCTTCTTTCCTTCTCCATTCTAGCCAAGGAGGAAGCTACCCAAGTTTGGGAGGATTCGGAGCTCGTTCGTGTCCTTTTGGAATCTCTACGTGTCGGTGTCGCTCTGGGAAGGCTTTTCTTCGATTCGATCTACCGGGAGGTATAAATCTCTTCTCTTTTTTATTTCCTCATGCATATAGGTATATTTTGAACCCATAGGAATGACCCCCATGGTTGTATCTCCATTTGTGTCCATTTTGTGTCCATTTGGAGGTCATAGGAGTGTCCTTTATGTTGTGGTTGTGTCCATGTGGGAAAATCCCAAATTTGGACACACTATGTGTTGTTGTTATGTATGAATGAATTATTATATGTTTAATCTCATATTTTTGTATTGGAGATGTGTTCTATAGTGTCTCTTATATATATATATTAGTGTAGAGAGTGAGTTCTTGATATATTATGTTATATACTTGTGTTCTTTTGTCTCAAACTACCTAAATCCGTCATAATTTTTATCCACGTTTTTAATTTCAGCCCTAACTTAGAAATGTCATAACTTCTAGCTCAAAGCTCGGTTTAATCTCCCATTTTTTTAAAAGAAGTTTATTGAAGTTAGCTTTCTAAAAACATGTATTAATAGGCCTAATTCTTTCTGTAACTTTCTGGAGAATTATTTGAGTGTCAGCTGTACGAAAGACAAACGCGTTCTCGGTGTTTTCGCGATTCCGGGAGTTTCCGGAAACGAAAACGCGATCCGTTTGAAGTTTCGGAAAGCTAACACATAGATCTATAACATACTTTAATCCTAAATTTTAATTCATGCTGAGATGGTACAGTATTGATTATTAGTAGGAGTTACTATTCGGCATATGCATTTTGTGCACCCTTGTGTGTAATATAATGTTCTATTTGATTTTAACCCATGTTAATGTATATACATTATGTAATTAAATAGAGAATGCAAGCATGAGTAAATGGTTAAATAAATGATGTATGAGGTGTAAGTATCCTATCTAATGTAAGCATGTATAAGTATGGCTTGTAATGAATATGTAGGTTCCATAGTATGTAATGTATGGTGCATATAGTGGTGCAAGAGAATAAATGAATGATGAATGAATGCAAGCATGAATGTAATGTAATAATAGATGTAATGTATGCAATATACAAGTTAATGAGATATAATATTCTATGTTAACACAAATCCTATATTACCTCATGTACCCCCTTACACTATGTTGACACTATCACACTTGACACATTGTTCACTTACACTTTGACACTCTTTGATATGTATACACTATGTATGCCCATTTAACCCTCACTTGCCCCTTTGCCATGTTCACATACACACACATAGCCTCTTAAGTAAATATTTATGAATATAGTTAACTTAGCTATGTATGTATATTATATATATGTTAGCATATTGTGTTGTAATATATAAGTTTATATAACCATTTGAAATGCCATGATTATAGACCTAATATTGAATACCAATATATGCATGTGTATATATGTGTAGACATATATAGCTTAAAGAAATAGATTACCTAGTGTATATCCATTGTGAATTTTTGCCTATTTGAGTATTGAATAATTGTATGCTATATAGAGTTGGGTGTATGTTGGCTTGTATAGCCTTGTATTGATGTGTGCTTGCTAGGATAGTCTTGGTTAGGCCTAGTAAGACTTACTGGGTTAGGACATGACCTAGTTTGACCTAGTTTGACTAGTACAGTTGACCAGAGTTGACCAATGGTTGACTTTGGCCTAGTTTGACCTAGATTCATGTAGAATGTATTGTAGTGCTTTATATTACCCTTCTGGACATGTTGTGACTTGTGCTGTTCTAATTAGGATCCAGATACCTCTCCTCAGACAGTATCTTTATCTTGGACATTCAGATATCAGGCGAGTAGATTCTCTGATCATTTCATATCCTGCTTAGAATTATTTTCTGCAGTAGATTACTTTACTTGTACTGTCACGTTGGTCACACGGATTGTTACTATATGGATCCTTTCTTGAGATGTTATCCTTAGGGAGCATCGGGTACTACATGTTCTGTGCGTTTTACTTACATGGCGTATCACTATGCTTCATTGGTTCTTTGATCACTTACGACATATACTCTTATGATCGTAGAGTCTTCCTGGAATCTTACACTATTGGGTAACCCCCAGAATCCCCATTTATGGGACTACTATGTACCACCCTTCGGGGGCTTATCACCCTTCGGGGGCTTACCACCCTTCGGGGGCTGTTACATAGCATCATATAACATAACCTGGCTGGATCCTTGTGTATTGATTGGGGGTACGGGGGAGTAGAATTGGACATGTGAATAATACACCAGTAGTATCTTATCAGAATCATTTTGTAGTGTCTTATCAGAATCATCCCAGGCCATTTACATGTCTATATTGTACTCTGAATCACTAGCCACTGTTAGTCTCTATTTATAGTAGATATTTCTATTACAGCTCTCTCTGTTTACATACTACAATTCTTTCAGTACCTGTATCTTACTTTACTGCATGATTATATTTTCTAAGCTGCTATGATCTGTTGAGATGTACTGTACTCGCTCCAGTCCTGACTGGACCCGTTGATAAATTTTACAGATAGCTTGGAGATTGCCTGCTAGCCTAGAGGAGACACAGTAGAGGTTGTTTAGATAGTTATTTCTTTTTGTCTGGAGTTGTATTTACTTTGTGGATTACTGTATTTGAGTTTTGAGATGTATTTCTAGGTTTATGTATCTTAGACACTTAGACTTCTATCTCCTGTATTTATTTTGGATTTCATGTTTTATCTATCTTTATCATGCTCTACCTTAGATGTGATTGAGACTGCATCTGCTATGTCACCCCCATTCGGGGAGTATAAACTGTTTAGTCTTATACTGATAGATGTATTGAGACCTAGGACAGCGTTCACTGCGGCGTAGGCTGGGCGTTGTTACGTTCTCGTGCCCTAACTATAGGGTGCGGGTCGTGACACGTTGATTGTATATCCGCTCCAACACTTCGCCTTCTTGCTTAGTCCAATAGCAATTGCTCTTAGCCCTTTGTTCTGCAACTGTGTACCAGGACAGAAGACCTAGTGTGGGTAGTATCAGAAAAGTTATTAGACAAAGTGTGGGTAGTAATATATCGAATTTAGAATGGCTAATGATTATAATCCTTACATAATTTCGAAGCCACGACGGAAACTTCATATCGACCTCTCTAGCAAGATCATCATCATCAATATCAGGTCTTTCCATTCTAATCTCAGCTCTAAAAGTACTGTAACAATAGGGAGAAACGTTAGCACACTTCTAAATATCAAATTTAGAATGACTAAATGGTGTCGCTTACTTTTTAATATCTTCCATCTCTTGGATACCGCTATTGAGGCATATATACCGATGTGCGGCTTCAAACTCATCGTCATCCAACCACTGTAATTTAGTCGCACTTGTCGGCTTGCCCCCCACATTGAAGATTATACGGATCCCTTCGTTCGGTGCATTGATATCACCTTCATCATTCCTCGACGCTCTATTCCGATTTGTTCGGACATGATTATCGAAGTAGATCGAGTAGAAGTTAGAAACCTCCTCAATGATGTACGCTTCTTATATTGAAGCTTCTACATGAGCCTTACTGCCCACTTTCTTCTTCAGGGGACCTAGATATCTATAAGAATTATATTGAATATTAGAATTATTTAAATAAAAAAAATTACAAATTAGAAGATTATTTTATACCTCTCAAATGAGTACATCCATCGATAATGGACGGGAGCACCGACATGTTCTTCATATGTAAGATGAATCGGCAAATGTTCCATACTATCAAAGAAGCCGAGAAGGAACACTATTTCTAACTTGCACAACGTTACTACAACTTTCTCCTCAAGTTCTAGCATATGTTGCACCGTCAACTTACTTGAACACAAATCTCTAAAGAACATAGATAACTCGGCCAGCAGAGTCCATACATGAGAAGGTAGCATCTCTCTAAAAGCGATAGGAAGTAATCGCTCCATAAAAACATGACAATCATGACTCTTCATCCCTATCAACCTGCGTTCGTTGTGATCAACACATCTCGCCAGATTCGATACGTAACCGTCAGGAAATCTTAACTTTGAAATCCATTTACATATTATCAGTTTATCATCTCTACTCAATGTAAATGGTGCTGAAGGCTTCATCTAGTTACCATTGGACCTTTGCGATAGATGCAACTCTGGGCGCTTGCAAATAATTTCTATGTCCTTTCTTGCTTTAATATTGTCTTTCATTTTTTCCTTAATATCCATCACAATATTAAATATTTTGTTAAATATTTTTTTCAATATGCATGACATCAAGATTGTTTCTTATGAGATTGTCCGGCCAATAAGGCAAATCCCAAAAGATACTTCGTTTCGTCCAATTGTGATGTTGTCTGAAGCCTTCAATGTGATGGCCCGATCTCGAATTTTCCATGACAATCGATAAATCTCGAACCTCTTCCCAAACTACATCTCTTGTTAATCTCAACAGGGGAAGTGATACTTCCCGTTTACCAGTCCTGAAGTCATCTCTGTTCCTTCTCCACGAATGTGACGAAGGAAGAAACTGGCAGTGGCAATCAAAAAAATATGCCTTTCCTCCATTCTAAAGGCGGAATGCCTTATCCTTCCCCATGCATATCGGACATGACATAATACCATGAGTACTCCACCCTGATAACATCCCGTAAGCTAGAAAATCGTTGATGGTCCACATCAGCATCGTTCTCATCTGAAAGTTCTACTCCATCGATATATCAAACATCTGGACGCCAAACTGCCATAATTGTTTCAACTCATCCACCAACGGTTGCAAGTAGATATCGATGTTCTTCTTTGGATTTCTTGGACTGGGTATGATAAGTGTGAGGAACATGTAAGGAGTTTTCAGGCACATCTACGGTGGTAGATTGTACGGGGTCAAAATAACCGGCCAACAAGAGTATTGCGTCTCCGACTGTCCGAATGGAGTGAATTCATCAGAAAATAAAGCCAATCGAATATTCCTAGGCTCCGCAGCAAAATTAGGATGACACCGATCAAAATGCTTCCATGCTTCTCCATCGGTAGGATGAGATAATTCTCCTTCATCCATCTTTCGTTCTTTGTTATGCCATGTCACGTGTTGTGCAGTATTTGCAGACATATACATCCTCTGCAGCCTCTTTGTGATTGGCAAGAACTACATGTACTAGTACGGGCGCATCTGCGTCCGGGCAATTGATTTTTCTTTGCCCCGGATTGGCTTGTACCGGTCCTCGTCACAGAAAATGCATTTATCTTTATCACTGTTCTCCTTGTAGTATAGCATGCAACCATTTTGACAGCAGTCTATCTTCTGGTAGCCCAATCCGAGTTTCCGCATCATCATCTTCAACTTGTAGAAGCTTTCAGGCAAATTATTTGATCCTTTTGGCAAAAACTCTCTTACAAGCTGAATTATCCGGTCATAGCTTTCTTGCTGTAAGTTAAAATCAGATTTAATTGTCAACAGCCGCATCACCACCGACAATACCGAATGAGAATCATAACTCGAATATAACGGAGTATCAGCATGCTTGAACATATCGTATAACTCCTTTGCATTAGGATTCGGATCCTCACGTGCCACAGCAAAATCTAATACCATCTTACGTACCAAGTTTGTTGGTTGCCGATATTCAAAATGATCTCCGAGAGTAGAATCTCTCACCTCGGTATTGAAGAAGGACTGAGATTGCGAAGCCGGAGATTCTCCTTGATTAATCCATACGTTGTAGTTCGGCATAAAATCCTTCTTGTAAAGGTGCTCTCTCACGATTGACACCTCTCTAAATGGTATATTCTTACATTTGACACAAGGGCACTTTATGTGCCTTCCGTCCATGAAATCAGCATGGCTACTTGCATATATGAGAAATTGCTCGATGCCCGCCTTAAAATCGTCCGTCAAGCCAATCATACTCTCATGTTGCCGATTTTACATCCACGAACGGTCAAGTAAGTATCGACTCATGGTTCTAATCCACGTGAATGATTCTGTACTAAGAATTAAGATGCTATATATCACTTGGTATCATAAAACAAACCTAGTATAACTTGGTATGACGTACCCCTCACGTACATTCACTCATAAAACGAACCTAGTATAATTAGGTATCACGTTGATACTCAAGTATCAAATTGATACTCAAGTATATATCGTATTGATCAATTAGTTACCTTAGTAATCTAAAAATACAACACCTATTTATTTCGTGCCCGTGTCCCGTCAAATTTCTAAAACTATTATACCGATAAATTTCTATTTATCTACTATACCCACTACTATACCGATAAATTTCAAATGCAAAATTGAAATTGAAATTGAAATCCTAGAACATGTTGAGAAAACACAAATAAAGCATAAATAAAAATAAATGCAAATTAGGGTTTAGGGTTTCGGACTTTGAAGAGGTTGGTCACGGAGAGGATCTCGGAGAAGGAAGGACGTCGGAGGGGGGCGTCGGAGGGGGGGACGCCGGAGGGGGTGGTCATCGGAGGGGGGGTCGCCTTAGGGGGCACGACGAAGGAGGAAAAGAGGAAGGGTATATGGGTTTCGAAGGAGGAGAAGGGGGGACGGAGTGGGGGAGCACGCTGGAGGGAGGTGGTCGCCGGAGGTGGGGGCTCGACGAAGGAGGAGAAGAGGGAGGGGGCCGGACTGGGGGAGGGCACCTAAGGGGGGTCGCCGGAGGGGACCGCAGTCGGGGGGGGGGGGGTGATCGCCGGTCGGGGGGGGAGAGAGGGGAGGAGAGAGAAGATTTTGAGAGTGAGAGAGAGATTGGTAAATTTTCAAAATTTAAGTAACTTTCGAATTTTCACAGCAAATTAGCAACGAAAATTTTTCGTCGTTACATAGAAATGTCGACATTTACAGTAGCTTAGCGACGTATATATCTGTAGCTAATCATTCGGTTGACATATTCCGTCACTAAATGGTCGTTGATCCGTCGCTAAACTTATAAAAAATTTAAGTAAAAATCTGTCGCCCGTAAGTCGCTTGTCGGTCGCTAATTGGCGACTGATTACGCCATCGCTAATTTTTAGTCGCTATTTGTCTGTATTTTGGTAGTGGAAGGACCATCCATTCCGGAGGAACATGAATGCATTTCGTGCCGGCGTTGTAGAGAAGGCCAATCCACCGCCAAGGTGGACCGGAGGCATGATATGGAAGGAGGTCAAGGATTTTCCAAGTGCTATCGAAGAGCCTACAAAGGGATACAAGTGTGATGAATTTGGCCACACTCATAATTGGACGAAAAGAAGTATATTTTGGGACCTGTCTTATTGGGGCACCAATCTGATCAGACATAACCTTGATGTCATGCATATCGAGAAGAATATGTTTGACAACATAATCAATACTGTGATGGACATAAAGGGAAAGACGAAAGACAATCCCAAGGCCAGGTTGGACTTGGAAAATATATGGAGACGTCCTGCGTTGCATTTGATAAAGGAGGGCATTGGGAAGTATAAGCTGTTAGGGTTATATACTAAAAGCATCACTTTTGTAGTAACCTTATTTCCTTAAATTTTGAATGAGAATCATATGGGCAAATATTTGCATATTGTATTTGTTGCAAGTGTTAATGCAAATGTCTGATATTCTATATTGTAGATAATATAGTGTGTGATGTCACACAGAAGATCATATTATCAGTTTTCTATGGAGTATATAAATAGTTCACAACCTAGATGGACTTGGACAATCTATTGGAAAGGTTGTAGTGTAATCTGGTATTAGTCTATCTTGACTATAAGTTTACACTAGTACACTTTGTGTGTATTGAACAGGACCACTTGAGGTTGTTCTCTTTGTACTGACTACATAAGAGAACGAACACCTCTGTTATTATGGATGCTTGTGCTCTTAATCTGGATATAATAACAGACATGTATATGCAGTGTGCATTACTTTGACTCATAAAAGAGTGAGATTCATTATGGATCAACAACCTCTATGAATTGGGTAATAATATTGTATGTATGATGGGCTGTTGATTATAAATGGAATTTATGTCCCGATATATCGGGTTGATGATGTCCCCTGAAGGAGCTCATAAGGATTGTCATGTAAACCCTGCAGGTGGATTATATCCGACATGACAAATAAAGTTGAGCGGTACTACTTAAAGATAAAAGATGTTGAATCAATATAGTTGTAGTAACTTAATTTGATCGACGGACATACGATATCTTAACATGGGAGCCAAACGAGCATATAATAAAAGGAGCCCACAAACATAATTTGGGATTAGGGAGGTAGTGCAACAATAGCTCTTTAGTGGACCGAGCTATTGTTAATGGGCCTGGATTGTGTGTTCGGGCTGAACACGGGATATCTAGATCCATTAGAAGGCCTAACCCTAATTTCTCCTCATGGTCCCTGTCGTAGCCTATATATATCCTCTATTCTCTGGCCGCCAGATTACTGATCAGAAATCAAATGCTTTCTCTAAATTCGTGATTCACGTAAGGAGAGAAAGAGGGCTGCCAAGGAGAAGAAAAGGTTGGGAGATCGTCGCCCACACGACGTCCAACTCGAGGAAGGAATACGTGCAGAAGATCTTGGGGACGTCCGCTCGAGATTGCTAGGAATTACTTGTCTCCTTTCATCCGCAGGTATAATTCGTGGACCTTAGTTTGCGCCTATGAAGGATTAGAACACGTATTAGATTTTTTAACTTTCTATCGATCAATACGCACACCAAAGAAAGGGTCATGGGAATCCCCAGTTCCATCAATTGATATCAGAGCCACATTGGATCTACGTATTGATTGATACTTCCATGTTGTCCAATAAAACCTGCACTGTATAATAGTCGGTAGATATAGATATGTTCTAACTCGATTTTGTAGGTATCTTAGATCCAACTATTATGGTCCAATACATATTTTTGATTATGTTGTTTAAACCACGGACATGTCATGGATGTTATTGTTGCTGTGGATGTAATTAAAATCACGAGGGTTAATCGTGCTTATTATTTTAATTTTTCAATCTAGATTATGTGTGAACTCCTTCGGGAGGCATATGATTGATGTAATTTTAATTATTTTTGATCAATCGTGATAGGGGTGGTGGTTGTTTCTGACGCCGGATGAGATGCTGGTTTTAAGCAATCCAGAGGCAGACAGATGATTTTCGATGAAGGAATCGATAGCCAAAACCTAAAAAAAAAAATGAGGTGCTGCCCCGAACCCTGGGACCTGACCGGGCAGGTCGAACCCCGAATAGATCTGCGCAGCGTCAGATTTTGTATTGGGATAGTTGAGGACAGAGCAACAACGATGACCTTAATAGTTAGATATTTTCTCTTATTTTTGTCATTTTACTTTTTTCTGATTATGCATGTTTATTATTGTGTGGATGTTTTTTTTGAAAAAACTAAGCCTACATTAATAATGGACAACATGGACATAATATCAACTAGTAAAAAAACCCTCATTGTTAAATAACTAAGTGGGAGAGGATATTTATTTAGTATAAATCCTATGGTCTCCATTACTGGTTTGTAGGTGATGTAATTATACTTGCGCGTTGGCTTTAGTGCTTTCCTCCATATCGGATGAGTATAATTATGGATCACCAGTACATAGGGATAATTGTAGAAAGTTACCTAGTATGTGTTCACTTCTCTATCTGAAGGAACTCACTACAAGGTAATGGACTTAGTATTAAGTAATGGTATACACTTAGATACAAATAATGGTATCCTCCCCATCGGAGTCACTGCTATTATTTGTATGACCAGAGCAAGACCAACATATTAATTTTATTTGTCATAAAGTTGTGTTGACATGATAGTAAAATTAATAAGAAAAACCTACTTGAACAAAGTTGAATTTGTATACGTCCACACTATCGTGGCATGCTAAATTCATGGTGTTCAAGGTGTTGGTGAATTTCTTATTATTATTTTGAGGAATCAATATTTAGTTAATTCAAAAAGTTTTTTTGTCCTACATAATTTTATTTATATGATTCTCAGGATATCAAAAATTGGTTCTTTCAGTCCACTTATGGTGATTCTTAAAGAAAACAAACTTACTGGACCAAATTATATGGACTGGAAACGTAATTTAGACATTGTTCTGACTGCTGAGGAGTACATATATGTATTTATTAAGGAATGCCCACCTAAGCCTGATGCCAACTCTGATGAAGAGGTCAAAGAGGCTTATAAAAAGTAGAAAAAGGCAGATGAGATGGCGCGGTGTTACATTCTGGCATCTATGTCAAATATACTGCAACATCAGCATCAGGCCATGGCTACAGCTTATGACATAATGTATAACCTCAAGGAACTCTTCAGACATCAGAGTAGAGCAGCTAGGCAGTTCGCTATAAATTGTTTGATGAATACAAAAATGGCTGAGGGTACACCAGTAAGGGATCATGTTCTCAAGATTATGGGTCATCTGAATGAGATGAAAATCCTTGGAGCTGAAATCGATGGGGAATCCCAGGTCAATATCATTCTCGAAACTCTGCCTAAAAGTTTTAACAATTTCTGCCTTAAGTACAACATGAAAAAAAGGTTGTATAGTTTGGCAAAACTTGTAAAAGAGCTACAGGATGCTGAATCTCTCTTTAGGCAGAGTGGTCATGTTTTTATTTCTGAAAAGGCTTCTACTTCTAAGCCAAAAGGCGGTAATTAGAATAATAACATTCAGAAATAGGCAAACTCAGCAAAGAAGGGTATGGGACCTCAAGGCGCGGTAAAAAAGTCGAAAGGCAAAGGTTTCAAGTGCAAAGGGTCAGGACATTGGAAGACTGATTGTCCACTTCTCAAACAAGGGAACAAAGAAGGTATATCTTATTTACTTGTAGTTGAAACATGCTTAGCGGTGTTATCTACTGGCACCTGGTGTGTAGATACAAGAGCCATTAATCATGTCTACAATACATTGCAGGGGTTCCAGGAAACCAGACGGCTCAGTGATGGAGAGATATGCTTGTTCATGGGTGATGCTACAAAAGTATCGGTCGTTGCATTAGGAGATGTTACTTTATCTTTTGGTTGAAATAAGTCTTTGACATTGAGAGATTGTCTTTATGCACCTTCACTTAGAAGAAATTTAGTTTCTGTTTCTATGTTAGTTAAGGATGGATATTCAGTTTATTTTAATGACAATATTGTTATTAGAAAGAATAAATATTTTATCTGTTCTGGTGCATTGGTTGATAATTTGTATGTCATTAATCCTATTTCGTCCACAATGCAACATATAGAAATGAATAATATGTCATCTAACTTAAATAAGAGAAAAGAACCTTCTTGTATGAACCAAACATATCTTTGGTACTTGCGATTGGGGCATATTAACCTAAGAAGGATTCAAAGACTAGTTGAAGATGGACCTTTGAGTTCATTGGAAGTGGAGGCACTACCAGTCTGAATCCTGCTTGGAAGGTAAAATGACCAAAAGGCCTTTTATGGCGAAGGGGTATAGGGCCAAAGATGTGTTAGAATTGGTTCATTCTGATTTGTGTGGACCCATGAATATCCAAGCTAGAGGTGGATTTAAATATTTTATCATATTTATTGACGATTATTCAAGGTATGGATACATTTATTTGATGCGCCGTAAGTCTGAGTGCTTTGAGAAATTCAAAGAGTACAAGGCTGAAACGAAAAAAACGTCATAGAAAATGTACCAAGTCATTACGATCAGATCGTGGTGGTGAGTACCTCTTTGGAGAGTTTAGGGATTATTTATCGGAGGCTGGGATTGCATCCCAATTGACTACACCTGGAATGCCCCAGCAGAATGGTGCAGCCGAAAGAAGGAATAGAACTCTTATGGAGATGGTTAGATCAATGATGAGTTATTCGGATTTGCCAGATTTGTTTTGGGGATATGCCTTAGAGACTGCAGCTTATATTTTGAACTTGGTTCCTTCTAAGTCAGTACCTCTTACTCCTACAGAGCTGTGGATTGGGCGTAAGCCTAGTCTAAAACATGTTCGCATTTGGGGTAGTCCAGCACATGTGCTGAATGGAAAAGCAGATAAGTTGGAATCTCGTACAGAAGTACGCTTGTTTGTAGGCTATCCAAGAGGAGCGAAAGGAGGTTTATTTTATAGTCCTAAGGATCAGAAGGTCATTGTTAGCACCAATGCCCGATTCTTAGAGGAAGACTATGTGATGAACCATAAACCCACAAGTAGAGTTGTTCTAGAAGAACTGAGACATGAGACACCAAGTACTTCAGTACCAACAGTACAAGAGGATGAACCATAAATAACTGCACAGCGTGTCACAAATGTTACACCACAACCGATAGTACCTCGTCGTAGTGGGAGGGTTGTGATACAACCTGATAGATATATATTCTTGGGAGAGTCATCAGACTTTGTCCCTGAGGAACAAGATTATGATCCCTGTACCTACAATGAAGACTCCAAGATAAAGATGCAGAGTCTTGGCAAACAGCAATGATATCTGAAATAGAATCTACGGATTCTAATCATGTCTGGGAGCTTGTAGAACCACCCGTCGGTGTAAAAGCCATTGGATGCAAGTGGGTCTATAAGAGAAAAAGAGGATCAGACGGTAAGGTTGAAACCTTTAAAGCTCAGCTTGTAGCAAAAGGTTTACTTAATAAGAGGGTATCGATTATGAGAAAACCTTTTCTCCTGTAGCCATGCTTAAGTCTATCCGGATTCTTTTATCTATTGTAGCTGATCTCGATTATGAGATTTGGCAAATGGATGTTAAGACAGCTTTCCTTAATGGAAGTCTTGAGAAAGACATCTATATGAAACAACCAGACGGGTTCATTGAAAAGGGCCAAGAGCATCTTGTTTGTAAGCTGAAGAAGTCCATTTATGGACTTAAGCAAGCTTCCAGATCTTGAAACATATATTTTGATCAGGTGATAAAATCCTATTGATTTGATCAATGTCGGGATGAATCATGTGTATACAGAAAGTGTGACAGAAACGTGGTGGTGTTCCTAGTACGTTATGTAGATGACATCTTGCTCATTGGAAATAATGTGAAGGTGTTATCTGATGTAAGGTTAAGGTTATCCAAACAGTTTGATATGAAGGACTTGGGAGAAGGAGGTCACATCCTTGGGATCAAAGTTCTATGGGATCGCAAGAAAGGGATGTTGGGCTTATCCCAAGCTTCTTATATCGATACTGTACTAACTCGTTTTAGTATGCAAAATTCTAAGAAAGGTTTCTTACCATTTAGACATGGAATTACTCTATCAAAGAAGCAGTATCCGAGGACACCTAAAAAGATAGAGAACATGAAGGCAGTTCCTTATGCTTCAGCAGTAGGAAGCTTAATATATGTAATGCTATGTATGAGACCAGACATCTGCTTTGCCGTAGGCATGGTCAGCAGATATCAGTCTAACCCAGGACAAGAGCACTGGACTGCCGTAAAGCATATTTTGAAGTACCTGAAAAGGACTAAAGAGTATATGCTAGTTTACCAGGCAGATAGTTTAGTTCCCTTGGGGTATACTGACTCAGATTTTCAGTCAGATAGGGATTCCAGGAAATCTACCTCAGGTTATGTGTTTACTTTGGGAGGTAGAGCCATTGTGTGGAGGAGTATCAAGCAAAAATATATTGATGATTCCATCATAGAAGGCGAGTATGTGGCAGCCTCTGAGACAGCCAAAGAAGCGGTTTGGCTCAAAAACTTTCTGTTGGACTTGGATGTGGTACCTAGTTTACCTAAGTCTATTACACTTTATTATGATAATAGTGGTACAGTTGCAAACTCGAAGGACCACGAGCCCATAAGACAGGCAAATACATTGAGCGCAAGTACCACCTAATACGAGATTTCGTAAAGAAAAGAAAAGTTGATGTGATCAAGATAGCATTAGCCGACAACCTAGCTGATCCCTTTACAAAGAGCTTACCAGCTAAGGCTTTTGATAGTCATGTTGAGGGAATGGGAGTCAGATGTGTAGCAGCATGGCTTTAAGTATAAGTGGGAGATTTGTAACTATATACTCAAAAGCAATGCTTTGAGTATAAGTGGGAGATTGTTAGGGTTATATACTAAAAGCATCACTTTTGTAGTAACCTTATTTCCTTAAATTTTGAATGAGAATCATATAGGAAAATATTTGCATATTGTATTCGTTGCAAGTGTTAATGCAAATGTCTGATATTCTATATTATAGATAATATGGTGTGTGGTGTCACACAGAAGATCATATTATCAGTTCCCTATGGAGTATATAAATAGTTCACAACCTAGATGGACTTGGACAATCAATTGGAAAGATTGTAGTATAATCTGGTATTAGTCTATCTTAACTATAGGTTTACACTAGTACACTTTGTGTGTATTGAACAGGACCACTTGAGGTTGTTCTCTTTGTACTGACTACATAAGAGAATAAACACCTCTGTTATTATGGATGCTTATGCTCTTAATCCGGATATAATAATAGACATGTATATGCAGTGTGCATTACTTTGACTCATAAAAGAGTAAGATTCATATGGATCAACAACCTTTATGAATTGGGTAATAATATTGTATGTATGATGGGTTGTTGATTATAAATGGAATCCATGTCCCGATACATCGGGTTGATGATGTCCCCTTAAGGAGCTCATAAGGATTGTCATATAAACCCTGCAGGTGGATTATATCTGATATGACAAATAAAGTTGATCGGTACTACTTAAGGATAAAAGATGTTGAATCAATATAGTTGTCAGTAACTTAATTTGATCGACGGACATACGATATCTTAACATGGGGAGCCAAACGAGCATATAATAAAAGAAGCCCACAACATAATTTAGGATTAGGAAGGTAGTGCAACAATAGCTCATTAGTGGACCGAGCTATTGTTAATGGACCTGGATTATGTGTTCGGGCTGAACACGGGATATCCAGATTCGTTAGGAGGCCTAACCTTAATTTCTCCTCATGGTCCCTGTCGTAGCCTATATATATCCTCTATTCTCTGGCCGCCATATTATTGATCAGAAATCAAATACTTTCTCTAAATTCATGATTCATATAAAGAGAGAAAAAGAGGGCTGGCAAGGAGAAGAAAAGGTTGGGAGATCGTCGCCCACACGACGTCCAACTCGAGAAAGGAATACGTGCAGAAGATCTTGGAGTCGTCCGCTCGAGATTGCCAGAAATTACTTGTCTCCTTTCCGTCGCAGGTATAATTTGTGAACCCTAGTTTCCGCCTATGATGGGTTAGAACACGTATTAGATTTTTTTAACTTTCTATCGATCAATACGCACACCAAAGAAAGGGTCTTGGAAATCCCCAGTTCCATCATAAGCAGCCTAAGGCAATTTTCTCACTCGACAGGGAGGATAAAGTGAGACTTTATAGGTGGATCTAGGGCCTAAAATTTCTTACGGATACGTGTCGAATTTAAGAAGATGCGTCGACCCGAAGGACAACAAACTGACGGGTATGAAGAGCCACGACTGTCGTATATTTATGGAGAGGTTAATTCCGATAGCATTTGAGAATTATTACCGTCATTCATTTTGGATCCGGTGACAGAGTTGAGCATATTCTTCAGCGATCTTTGTTCTACTAAGTTGCTTGTCGATCGTCTAGAAAAGCAAGAGAAGGACATTATAGTAACGCTGTGCAAGCTTGAGAGGGTGTTCCCTCCTGGGTTCTTCGACTCCATGGAGCATTTGCCAATTCATCTATCCTACGAGGCACGTGTTGGTAGGCCCGTCGGTTATCGGTGGATGTACCCGTTTGAGCGACATTTGAACCACCTAAAGAGAAAGGTAAAGGTCGAGGGTTTTATTTGTGAAGCCTATGTTTTTGAGGAGATTACAAACTTCTGCTCGATGTATTTTAAGCCAGATGTTGCTACTAATAGAACAAGAGCTCCCAGGAACGACGATGGATATCTTGAATCTAATGATGCAATACTGAAAGTCTTCAATGCTTTCGGAAAGCCTTCTGGGAAAATGAAGAAAAGATATCTGAATAACGAGGAACTAAGGGCTACACAGTTATATATATTGCTCAACTACAAGGAGGATGAAGTGGAGAAGCTCGAGGGGTAAGTAACTAACACGTCCACATTTACGTCATCTATGCATATAATAGTATCCAATATTATTATTACACTAATTGGTATATGTGTTGTTATTTTTAGCATATTTAATGATGAGGTGAGGTCGAGTAGACAGTACATAATGGATGAAAAACTGGAACAGGAAATGAGACGTCATTTTCCTTCATGGTTGTGTGCGTATGTAAGATGATGTAGTAATTACTTCTCGTATATGCACTTTGCACAGTAATTAACGAAACACTAAATTAATTTCTTATCTTGTGGTATTTAGGTCGATCGTCCGAACGCAATACTAGAGAATGAGTCTATTAGAACTCTAGCCAAGGGGCTCATTTATTCCGTTAAAATATAGCCAAGCTATTGTATGAATGGGTTTAGGTTCAAGTTAACAAATGCTCCGATCATAGAGAACTTTCCAGATCTTGATTGGACCAAAGATAGTTGTTTGTGTATCAGATCTAAAAACTATAAAGATGTAGATCCGGGCAATGATCTCTACGGCGTCTTACGGGAGATTGTGGAGTTGACATATAACTACGGCATAGAGGCGGCTAAGATTATGTTGTTCAGGTGTGATTGGTTCGATCCAATCCAAGATCAAGGTTGGAAAATTAATAAACATGGTCTTGTGGATATTAACTACCACCGTCGATATCAAGGATACGAACCATTTGTCCTAGCAAGTCAGGCTCAACTAGTTTACTTCACTACTTATCCTAGATGGGGAACAACTAGGTTGGACTGGGGGGTAGTATGCAAGACTAAACCAGAAATACCTAATGTTGACGATATAGCTTAATACGAGGACGAGCTACCTCACGTAACAATACAATTGACGTGGACACAACGAAAGTTCCATATTACACGTCTAATCGTGTGGAAGTGGTAGAAGTATCCGAAGAAGAAAACGAAGTAGATGAAAGCGAAGATGAGGTGGAAGAGGAAGATGAGGACGCGGAGGACGAAAAAGATGAATTTTCAGAAGATGATTGAAAGTAAAATAAAATGTAAAATGTCTTCCACATTACACGTCTAATATTGTCATTTTGTTTAATCCTTAATTAATCTCTATGTTTTCATCAATCTTACCAGATGGCACTCATGACCCAAGGACGTCGCTTGAGAGAGGCATCTACCGCTGAGGAGGTAGTGCTTCCTCCTGCTGCTGAGTCGGTAGTGGTACTATAGAGATGACGGTCAAGAAAGAACTTTCCTACTATTAAGGAGGAAGTGATTCCTAAAGCCGAGATTGCTGTTAAGGAGGAGGTGGCACCTGAGGGCAGTTGCACTTGGAGTTCCAGTCATCCATCTTCTCTGGATATTGATCTTGCTGGCGTGGATCCAACTTATACGCAGTGGCTGAGGAAGAAGATATCTCTGCGCCTGCGTAGAGGAAAGTAGACTTATTTCTGGGTTAGACTTGGCTTTGTTTCTGGATATTGATTTTTGACCGACTTTGTTTCCGGTAGACTTACTTCTGGGTTAGACTTGGATGTTTCTGGATGTTATTATCTAGACTTAGATGTTTACTTTACTTTCTGGATGTTTATTTTACTTTCTGGATGTTTTGGATGTTTCTGGATGTTTATAGAGTTTATTATCTAGACATAGTTATTATCTAAAAATTCAACGGAGGGTTGCTCCGGGTCTATTTTTACAAACTGTGATAGTTAAATGCATGTTTATTATCTACAAATTCAACGGAGAGTTGCTCCGGGTCTATCTTTATAACCTGTGATATAAAATGCATGATTATTATCTTGTAGATATCTATTTCTATCAGGTATGGCAGGACGCAGAGGATCGTACTCCCGTGGCAGTAGAGGAGTATCCCACAGAGGTAGAGGTTCAACCAGTGAACAGAGTGGTACTCCGTTAATGGATGACGGTGTCGGTCCCTCGTCTCATAGTACTCCAGTGTACCAGCCAGTCGGATCTCCGTCTGCGTCGACGGTATGTGGCAGCACTCCTAGGACGGACAGTTCCAGGCCTGATCCTAGCCCGTCCAGCAGCATTCCTTCTACTAACGGCACTATGGAGATGGAGGAGCGGGTGGAGGAGGTCGCACCTACGTCGTCTACATCTGATCCAAGCGATCCCCCAATCGCCCCTCCGAACAAGACGAGGATGGAGATTTGGTCCGACGGGCCTACAAAGTAAGTTAATTAGTTAACATTTATTTATATATATCTATATGTTAATGAATTTAATTATCGTTGTGTAGATATCGTCCCCCGTCAGTTCAGAGGGCATTGGGGCTATTTCTGAGGTCCAACTACGACGGGCCTTGGATCAACTACTCGGATGCCTCGGACGAGAGGAAGGCATTCTGGTTTGCCCACTTCAAAGTAACTAAAGTATATTGCTTTTAATATATATATTTTATGCATATTATATAGCTAACTAATTTAATTCTTGTTGAAAACATATTTTTATCCACCACACCGGGATGAGACGATTGAGAAGCAATTTTCTGCCGTTGCCGCCAAGTTGATCCGAGATGCGATCGACGACTAGAAGGCTCGAGACCGTTCCGAAAAAGGGATCCAAGGTTGGATCACGCCCGAGCAGTGGACTGCCATGAAGGCTAGATTCGACTCTCATAGGTACAAGGAACGGTCGGAGAAGGCAAAGGTGGCTATGAAAAAGGCAGGGAAGTGGTGTGGTGGCTCGATTCCTATGACGGAACATTTTTGTCACTTGGTACATGTTCTGTAATATATTTTTAATGAAAGTAATAATAAAATTTAATTTCAATGACAAATTTTATTATAACAGGTAAAGAAGGTGCGATCCCAAACATGGTGACGGTCTTCCTGGTTACCCATCGGAAGGACGGAAAGCTCATCGATGATCGGGCCAACATAACTATATAAGTATTACTTTACGTGCCACTAACTTTATTATAACTTAAGAAATATGCAAATATATCCATAGACGTGGAACAACTAGGTTGGTAGTAAATATTATGCTTATCGAGATGTGTACTTTTCTAGGATGAGTATCTTAGGCTAAGCATGAGCTTACTAGTGCATCTACGGAGGAAGGGGCTGGTACTTCTGTGCAGCCCCCTCCAACTCGTACGATGGACGAGCTCTGATGACCGTCGTTGGTGGTCTTCAGAGGGGTACGTACTATGGTACGGGATCCTACGGTGCCTTTGTGGCAACGCATTCATCCAGAGCCTCCTCTGCCAGTATGCATTCCCCATCCCTCAGAGGAGTCGGTCCGAGTGGGGGAACTCTGTCGCCAGCTTACTGAGCTACACGATGAGCTATTGCGGAGGATGTAGCAGCCCTAGTCTCAGCCACAGACGATGCGGCCCTCACCGTACGATTTGATATGCTCGAATGCATTATGGAGACGGACGAGAGGACAGATCATGCCGTTCAGGCGATGCAAGGGACACAGACAGCCATTGGCGAGCAGTTTCGAGGCTGGCGGCTGTTATGGCGTCTAACAACTCCAGACTGCTGGCCATGGAGCGGACACTTCCTGGTCATGCTTCGGCATCCACACCGACTGCAACGGCTCCACTGCTCATCTTCCTCATACTGATGGGTCGTCACCGGTGATGCTGACCTCGAAGCAGTATAGGTTCCTGGTGTCCCAGTACAGGCACTGCCTACTCCTTCTCCTTCTCCTCATCCTGACCAGGCGTAGTCCTTTATTGGACTTGTTTTTATTTATTGTGTTGGTGACCCATTGTTGAGTCTTTATGTATTTATTGGTTTATGTATTTATTTTATCCCGGGTATGACTATTTGTGTTATGTTATGTTGAATATTATCGGACACCCTTTTTATAGCCGTTTTGGTAGTAGATTTGTATCCACCCAACTATTTCTTGTCTTTCTGACCGTTCGATTCTATTTATTTGATTATTGGTAGTGCATTATTATATTTGTCTCTATATTGGTTTACCAGTGTTTAGTGTTCCACGAAGGGGTCGACGAACCCAGAAAATTCTATGGAGGGTTGCTCCGGGTCTATTATTTGTAAACTAAAACTCAAAATGCAGGTACAATATTTTTAATGTAACTGTTATTTATGTGAAATATGTACTGCCTGTTTTTTACAATTTTTTCTGGAATTAGCGATGTTCAGCGATGTTCAACGACGGTCTACGACGCACACTTACGTCGCTAGAACGTCGCAAACCTGAGAACCAAACGTCGCTAATCGTCGCAGAACGTCACAGATGCATTGACGTGGTAAACTGTACAAGTCATCTAATCTAGTATCTGGACGTCGGTATTCAAGTGTCAAAACGTCGCTAAATGTCGCTAAAATGATGACATGGTAACCAAAAATTCTCAGATATGGAGTCGGACAACGTTGCTAATCACTAATTTAACGTCGCTAAAATCTGAACGGACAGCGACAATCAGCAATGAAAGGTTACGTCGCTAATTAGCATCGTTGTAGTCGGTAAAAGTCGCTAATACTAGCGACGTAATGCGTCGCTGATCTACGTCGCTCTGGCGACGAATAGCAACGTTTTCCCTAATAGTGACCGTGAATAATGCGAATTGCCCGAAATATCGCTAAATACGTCGCTATTTTCATTTAGCGACATTTTGTGGCTATTGTGGACACACACAAAAAGAAAAAGAAATGATATCTTTTCTTTATTGGCAAGGCACCACAAATCGAGTACACCTAAGAGATCCTGCGCTGAGGATCCGAGTACAAAAAAAGAATTCTGGAGAATGGGACGATTGAGATCGAGCGGCAGTTGCTCCTTTACTTCGTTGACACTTGATAACAAAAGTGGGAGAAAACCTAAGAAAATTGCTAACTCTCGGCTCACTAGCAAAAGTGCAGCAATTTGGCTCTTGAAAATGCTCTCCGTTCTGTGTTTTGAAGAGGGATGAGACCCCTTTTTATAGTAGTTCTTGAACTGGAATGATGTTTGCACCCACATGAGGAAACATACTAGTTTTCATGTGGGCGCATGGTCCTGCTTTGGGTGCATAGGATGTAGGTGCATGTAGGTTGCGTGGTCATAGGTTGATCGTGGTACTGACATGGTCGCAAGCTTCGGTGCACGACTGCTCGTGGAGACTGACGTGACCGTACGCTTCGGTGTACATTTTGATCGTGGCTTTGACCGAGTCAGGGGCTGTTCTGGCTTGGGCGTATAACCTGAAACAGGGCTATGCGCCCCCTTCTGGAGGAGCTTGTCTTAGGCGCATGGGCATATGACCTCATTGGAGCTTGGGCGCATATGACCTTGCTGGAAGCTTTGGGCGCATAAGGCTCATTGGTAATTTGGGCGCATAAGGCTCCTTGGTGAGTTGGGTGCATATGGCTCCTTGGTGAGTTGGGCGCATATGTCCAGTCTGCTGAAATTTTCATCCTTCTACAAGACCCCTTCAAAGTTTTCGATACTTGAACGAGTTCGAAATACTTTGAAAGTAGTATGGACTGTCTTCTCGTGATGTAGTGTGCGCATAGCACGGCTCTTTCTTTGGGCGCATAGAGTTTGGCCAGCCTGTCAGAGAGATGGCTGTTGAGATCTTCCTCAAAATTTGAACTAACAGATTCATCGGGGTAGAATTTGAAGAGGTCCATGCTTCATACGTTGTCCATGTCAGCAAATGGCAGTCGTATAGTGTGCAAGAGGCTGGATCTTCACGTGGGCGCATAAGCCATGGTGGGCGTATAGTGCGCAATAGGCACATAGGCACATAGGAATAGTGGGCGCATAGGAAATGGCCCGTGCCTGTAAATAGGCTTCAAAGAGAGAGAAAGTTTATTATTCTCATTTCTCTTAGAACTTTCAAAAGACTCTTCATCTCCTTTCTTTATGAACCATGTCTCCCAAGGTCGCCAAGAGATCTGCGAAGGGCAAGGAAGCTGCACCGAGTGGCTCTCCTTCCACAACAGTGTCCTCACCAGTCAGGACCCGATTTTGGATGAGGACACGCCTCAAAAAATAAAGTCTCGAGCGTTAATTTGCGACGCTCAGACTTTTCTTCTGCCTGGATGCATGTGCCTAACGCAACAGGCTTCTGTGAGCATTCTTATGTGCCTACAGAAGTCATGCGCCAATACTGTGGTGTGCTATGCGCCCACATGTTGTCATGTTGTGTGCCTGCATGCTGATGCATTTTATATGCCTGCATACTGCTGAACGTTATGTGCACACATGTTTATTTTGGGCGCATAACCCTTTGGGCGTATAGCCCTTTGGACGCATAAGGTTCCTTCAGTACTTAGTTTTTCCTGCGAATTCTGAGTCTGACTTTCTCTTCTGTCCTTACAGTAAACATGTTTTCCCAGAACTTGAGGGAATCCCTTTCGGCTCTGCTTATCAAGTCCTTGGTACCAGTCTCATAACAAATATGATCAGCAAGGTTCAAGCCATGATCAGTCAAAACCGGCCTACGGAATGGACACTCGCCATACTTGAACAGGATAAGACCTTCTTGAAGCAGATGATTAACGATGAGAAGTTCTTGCTTGGGGGCACGTTGTTTTAAGAAGCCGTACTTCCTATTTGGTGACATGTGGGGTTCGAAGATGGTGAGACAATACGCTTGAGAAACCCAATGGTGATCCGTCCGAACAACAGAGGATATGGCTACCGTCGATGGAGCGTCAGTATCCATTGTATGCTTTTACTGTCTTAGCCATGCGAGACAGTGAAGTGGGAGCTAACTCCTGCTCTCCGGGGTCATCTCCGGAAGAATACAGTTTGACTCAGGCGATCGAAAGAAGGACACTTGCAAGTGTGTCCGGGGCTCTGCATCTTACTCTACGAGGGGCTACAACCTAGTATCGTAACGAACGATATTCCGACTAATCTCCATCCTTATGCTGCTGACACGCTTTGCAACTTGATGATGTCGGGGATGTGTCGTATCCCGCAGGGAAGATACGGATGGAAGGTTGGAGGTATCCATCTTCGTTTGGAGTAATATCACTGGCTGGGTGCTTTCCACGTATGAAGCCACCCTGAAGACTGCTATCCTATTATGCTATTAGGGCCACTCAATATGGTGTATGGGTCAACTGGCCAATGTTTGTCTCTTTGGCGGAGTTATATAACCTTCACACATGTACATTCTTTACTCCGGGTGGGGAGGTAGGATTGGCTCTCCATGAGATACAGGAAGTGTCGAAGCTTCCCAGAGCACGGAACCATATGAAGAGTACGTGCCTTGTGATAAAGAGCTCCGAGATCTGGAGAATGAAAACTCCGAGATGATTGATGTGTACAAGGAATTACTCTGCCACCTCCTTATCTGTCATAGAATTAGTAAGAAAGGGAGGACCAAAGGGGCCAATCCCCACACGAGAGCTTGATGGGCTACGTCTTCGTTCAAGGAGAAGGGGAGGATCCGGCCTCCTTTTCGATTTTAAAACCTATGACCAAGTCCGATATAGAAATCTGGATGACAGATTATGATACGACGGATACTGAGGACAGTGATGATCCTGAGTCCCCAATCGGCCACTATTTTTATCAAGCTGAATATCCGTTGTCGGAGAAAGCTGTGTTGGCCGCTTTCTTAATGATCTGGCTTTGTAACCGCATAGTCCCTGGAGGTTCAGGGTCCATTGAGAGAATAAGTCGGGGTATGATACTTTCGGCTGTGAAGCTGGCGTTCGGATACCTTGTATTGCTTCTCACGATGGTCTGTTCCACTGGACGAGGTCTGCGGGACATTTTTAGGAATGCGGTGACTCCTGAAGGCAGGGCCAACTTTGCTCGGACCGAACTTCCGTATCATTTCCTGATGGGGTGGCTGCTACTGCATTGTCCTACCCTGATAAATGCTGGGCCTGTGGCGGACTCTTTGGTGGGAGACACCTTTCTTTGTAGATTTCGTGATGCGGATTGGACCGTCACCGGTGTACCCGCCTGCAGAAAGGCTTTAGGCTTCTCGTAGAACTATGAGTTCTTCAGAGTATCTTCTCCACCCGGCAGCAGTAATACGGGAGATATCTTAGTGGACGAGGGAGTTCATGCCATTAGTTTGATTGCTGGGGCATTTACTGGCTTCAGTCTATTAGAGCATCGCATCTGGTGCTCCGAAACAGGAACCATTCCTATCTGGAGCCATACCTGCCGAGTCATTTCGCACGACAGTTTGGCTACTGCCAGCTCCTTCTGGGAAATGCTAGCCTGCATTTGGAGTCAATAAGCATCTTAATTGACGGGGTGCGTGCTTGGATGTATTATAATACGGGTGCACGGGGGCAATCTTCTCTCTGCCCCTAGATAAGCCTGAGACCCATCTATGCTATGTTGTCGCCAAATTTTATGTTCATATCAATACTCTCCATCCCCGGTATGGTCGTGAACAGAGCTTGATATTGGGGACTCGGTTTGGCCCCCTTCTCGCGAAAAAAGCACCGAAGGGCCGTAAGAAGGAGAGTGTTGTTCCCACCGTGAAGCCAGCCGTAGTACCACGGCCGAAAGCTATCCTTAGGTAGCCAACAGTCTCTCCAAAGGAGGACACGAAAGAAATAATTCTTCCTCTCAATCTTCCTTATATGAGGAAAGCTTCAACGGAATTGGCCCAGGAGCCAACCTTAACGCGAAAGAAGAAAATTGTTGCCCTGAGGAGAGCCAAGGAAGTGGGTGCTGGCTCGCCTCCCTTGAGGAGGCCCTCCTAGCAAACTGGAATAGGTGGAATGGCGTCGCGAGCCGTTACTGTTCGGGAGGTAGATCCCTTCCTAGACTCCATAGCCGTTCTGGTCAAGCCTTTAGAAGCTTTCTCACCTTTGTGTTTGTCCTTTGCATAAGACCCTGAATTGAAGCTGAGACAGGTGCGTCCACGTCTGAGGAGGTGGACGTGATAACAGCGTCCCCTACTCGTCCTCGACCGATGGATGAGGGCAGATCTTCTTCAGCTGTAAGACTTGAGCGACGGAAAGATCAGGGCGAAGGCCCAGACCATAACGGCGATCAAAAGATTAGTCCCTCCTACAAAATATCTTTGGGGGACATGTCTGTGATAGGAGCTGCGATGAAAGAGCTGGACGAGAATCAAGTCCAATCAGCTCATCCTCCTACGGGTACGTTATCTTTGCGCCTCTCTTCGGATGAGATTTTTGACTTCGATTTTGCGTGCTCCTCGTGAGGCTGACCATGACTGTATGTTCCCTTGTAGACAAGGAGACAGGACCACTCGCGAAGATAGCCCCTGGCATTGGGGAAGGGACAGAAGTTGTTCCCGGCTCCTCTAAATTTATTGGTGTGGAGGGAGCTATTAGTGAGCCGGTATCGGCTACAGAAGGAGAGGTTAAACAGCCTGCAGAGGGGGCGCATTGCTGAATATGCTCCCGTTCCAGCTGGGATTATGGAAGAAACTAGGCCCGATGCCGCTCGGTGCATTGATATTGTTCTCCTTGAACAGTCTGGGCCTGTTCTTGGTTTTCCTAAAGCTAAAACTGATAGCGTAGCCAGGGGTGCTGAGCAAGCTGAAGGCATGGAATTACAACTCTTTCGTATTTTCCCTTTTTTTACTGATGTATATATTGTTTTCTTGTCAGGCTCGGCTTTTTGTCAGGTATCCCTTCCTGGAGCGGAAGAAACTCTCCAAGCTTCCTCTCGACGACCTCCACTGAAGATGACAAGATGGCCCAGGAAGTCGTCAAAGCTTTCTACTCTGTGCTGAAAGTAAAGCTTCCTGGAGTCCTGAATCGAAATGCTGCCTTTGGCCCTGTGAAAGCTGTTGCCGAATGCCAAGTGGCGGCCCTCGAGAGCATTGCCGGCTATGAAGAGCAGGCTAATACTCTAAAAAAAGTTCTGAATGACCTGGAGGGTCAGGTGGCCCAATTCTGGGATGCCAAGCAACAGAGCCCGTCATCACTGTTCGTGCAGAAGATGAGGCTTTGATCACGGCTCTTGCGGAGGAGAAGGCTACTTTCCAGGTAAACAAGGATGCCCTTGTTCGAGAGATCGGCAAATTGGCTTACCAGTATGGTCAGTTCAATGCTGCAAGTGAGACACGTGCTCCTCAAAGAATAAACTAGTTGCACAGATTATCGAGAAGTCTAATCACATCGCGCAGATCCAGAACGAGATCGCCCAACTAGAAGCCAACTTGAGGACAGCAACGTCTGAGCAGGAGGATTACTTGGCTCAGGCTGCCATGACTGCCACCACTTTCGTCCATTTAAAAGAACAGCTGGCAAAGTTGGAGGGAGAGCACATGAGTCTGATCCTTTTCGAGGATGAAGCTGCTCGTCAAGAAGAGGCGCACCGTCGAGCTACCGCAAAATCTGAAGCCGAAATCGCGGCTCTAAGGGACAACATCAATCGCCTATGTATCTCTTGGATTTTTTTTGTTTGTAACTATTTTTTTCCAGCTGTCACGGCTCTTGTATCTTTTTTTCCGTCTCTTGATAGACGTTCAATTAAAGAATAAAGAATCTTTTCAAAATGAATATGGTTTTGTGAAATATCAGAACTAGAGGTAATGTGGACGTAGCCAGGATATTTCTGGTAGGTATTCCTCTGAGAAATTTGATGTGGACCTATTATCCGTTTTATAATCAAGTTTTTTTTTAATACAGATAATAAGTTGAACGAAGCTGCTAATAGAGGTAATATAGACGTAATAGCAAAGGATGTTCTATATCTGACCAGAGGTAATATGGACATGGAAAGATATATAACATTAGGTGGGAGTGGATAATTCAGAGGTAATATCGACGTGATTATCCTTGAGGAATGCTTTGCTCAGAGGTTATATGGACATGGCAAAAACGTTTCTTAATTATTCCACTGGGGAAATAATTATCGGAAAACAATTCAGAGGTAATAGGGACGTGACTTATTTTCTTCAAACCGAGTTTCGACAGAGTTAAAAACGGGAATCATTCCACTGGGGAAATATTTTAGAGGACCTATTATCCAAGGGTATTCAAGACTCTTAAAATACGGATAATAGTTAGGTAATTTTTTGAATCATAAACATCGTACTGTATATTTACATGACTGAACATATGTGAACATTATTTACAAGAGGTTACACATAGTATTTCTTCAGGAACTTGTCGTTGATAGGCATCATGAGCAAGTCACCATCAGGCTTGGTTAGTCGGTACGTACCGTTAGAATACACTGATTCTATAATGAAAGGACCTTCCCATTTAGGCTAAAAGTTCCCTTTTATTTTATGCGTCATGACCATTGGTCTTCTCACTGCTAAGACTAGATCACCGACTCGAAAGATTCTTTCCTTCACCTTTTTATTGAAGGCTCTGGAAAGGCGTGCTTGGTATAGCTCAATGTTGCTGAGCTAACAAGCGTTTTTCGTCTAGCGCTTCGAGCTCTTGGAGTTACAGACGGTAGCTTTCTTCAGTAGTCAACTCGCTGGCTAAGGCTACTCGAAGAGAAGGAATATGGTTTTCTAGGGGAAGAACTGCTTCGCTCCCATAAACTAGAGAGAATGGCGTACTGCCTGTTGGAGTCTGGACCTTTGTACGATAGGCCCATAGACATTCGCCGAGCTTCTCATTCCAATCGCGCTTGTTTGAAGACACGAACTTCTTGAGAAGTAATGATTTTATTGAAGGCTTCTGCTAGCCCATTAGCCGCTGGATTGTAGGCAGTAAAGGCTACGTTCTGGATTCGATTTCTATCACAGAACCGATAGAATACATGGCTTGCGAATTATTGACCATTATCATGGATGATCCTACGAGGTAGACCAAAGCGGTAGATAACGTGATGTTTGATGAAACTGATCACGTTCGACGCCTTCACTTCGGTGAGCGGTATAGCTTCCGCCCATTTGGAGAAGTAATCGATTATGGCTAGGATGAACCGATGTCCTCTGGAAGATGGCGGGCTGATTGGTCCTATGACATCCATGCCCCAAGCTTCAAAAGGCTAAGACGCTGCCGTCGGGTGTAGAAACTCTGAAGGTTGATGAATGAAATGGCGTGGAACTGATAGGCTCTATACTTTTTTGCATATTCAACAACATCTGCTATCATCTTGGTCCAATAATAACCCATTCGTTTGAGGCTATCTTGTAATTTGGGGCCTGGTTGATGTGCACCACAAACTCCGTCGTGAGCCTTCCGGAGTGCATGTTTGGTTTCTGTGTCTGATAAACATCGTAACAGTAGCCCGTCGTAAGAGCGTCGGTACAGCATCTTAGTAGCTGTGTTGTAGTAAAATATGAGAGATCGCCTTTGGATAGACACTGCTTCCTTCGGGTCCTCGGGGAGGATTCCATTAACGGCGTAGTCTATGAAAGAAAATCTCCAGTCTTTAACATCGACGTTTGTTTCCGTTGTGCAACTAATAAATATGCAAAGAATTTTTCACAAAGAATAGTTCTCGACCAGACACTATGATCGACTGCTGAGTATTGGTAGGGACGGTCAAGAAAGCCGCGAGACCGGCTAGAGCATCTGCTTCTATATTCTGTAGTCGAGGCACGTGCTCGATGAAGAATCCGGCGAAAGTAGATGCCAACTCGATTGTTGCTCTGTGATAAGGGATGAGATCTTCGTGACGAACTTCATAATCCCCTCGGACTTGACTAACTATTAGCTTGGAATCGCCGTAAGCTTCTAGATAGTCAACTCCCAGTTGTTTTGCCAGTTGCAGGCCGATCAATAAGGTATTATATTCGGCCACGTTGTTGGTGCATGGTTCCATGAGAGAATATGCACGACATATAACCAGATGATCTGGTGACACGAGCACGACACCTACTCCGGCCATAATATTTCCTTTAGGTCCTGTTCTTAATACACCGTCAAAGAAAATTTGCCAAATAGAATTTCTTCAGTTGCGGTGTTAGACTGACTACTTCATCGAGGATTTCATCGTAGAGTTTGGACGATTCTGGCACCGGATGAGCTGCTAGAAAATCAGCTAACACTTGGCCTTTTACTGCCTTCTGAGGAACGAACAGCATATCATATGGAGTCAACAACATTGCCCATGTAGCTAAATGGGAATTGAGACAACCCGGTTTAGTCATGAGTATTCTGATAGGGTTGACTTTAAATATGATGTGGATAGTCTGTCCAAACACATAGTGGCGTGTCTTCTGGATGGCAAATACCAGTGCAACGCATTCCTTCTCCACAAGTGTGTATTTGTGCTCGGCACCCACCATTGTACGGCTGAGGTAGTAGATTGCCTGTTCATGGCCGCCTTCATTCTTCTGAGCTAATAGGGCGCCAAAAGAATGGTCCATAGCAAGAACATATAGCAAGAAGGGCTTCCCCATTATTGGAGCTCCCAGAACTGGGGGCGGGAGATACTTCTTGATGTCGTAGAATGTGCGTTGACATTGTTCAGTCTAGAAAAGATACGCCTTTCTTCATGAGCTGAGTGAATGGTTGACACCTTCCAGAAAGGTTTGAAATGAATCTTCTGATGTAGGCTAGCCTTCCTTTTAGTACGCGTAGCTCTTTGAGGTTTCTTGGAGGATGCATATCCAGGATAGCCTTCACTTTCTCTGGGTCAAGATGTATACCCTTTGAAGTGATAACGAAACCAAGGAACTTCCACTGGAGACTCCTATAAGGACTTGGTTGGATTCATCTTGAGTTGGTGTGTACGCATTAGTTCAAACATCGTTCCCAAGTCTTGGAGGTGGTTGCCCTTGAGACGACTTTTAACTGCGATATCGTCTACGCAGCACTCATAGTTTTGTGCAAATGATCACGAAAAATTGAGTTCATGGCTCGCTAGTATGTCGCCCCTGTATTCTTCAATCCGAAGGGCATCACCGTATAGCAGTATACCTCCAACGGTATTTGAAAAGATGTGTGCTTTCGTTGTCGAGGAACATCTTGATCTGGTTATCGAATGAGAACCCATCCATGAAGGACATCCACTCGAAGCTGTAAGTATTGTCGATCATTACGTCGGTGATCGGTAGAAAACTCGTCTTTCAGGCATACAAAGTTCAAATCACGATAATCAATACAGACTCGAACTTTTTGTTTTTTTTTATGATTGGAACAATGTTGGCAACCCAGTCAGGGTGTTGTTCTTTGCGAATGAATCCACTGGCAATGAGCTTCTTGACTTCATTCTCGATAGCCTCCATGACATCTGGTCAGAATCGTCTTTGCTGCTGCTTGACTGGCTTAGCTTTAGACAAAATATTTAGGGGTACATGGCGACTTTGGGGTCCAGGCCAGGCATGTCTTCATAGCTCCATGCGAAATTGTTGATGTATTCTCTTAGAAGCTGTATAAGAGATTGTTGTTCATCGCCAGATAGACTTTTGTTGATGAAGATTGGTTTAAAAGATGATTCATCTCCTAAATTGACTTGGATGACTTCGTCTTCGGTAGGTGGTTCATGTTGTTAGAAGCGCAGCTCCCACCTAGTATCTATCTTTTGAGCCCATTGTTCAAGCTCGATCGATTGGACATCATCCACAATTTGGTCAACTGAAACCATATTGACGGACAGAGTTGCTTTGAACATGTCGCCAATGTTGGAGTCTGAGTCCCAGAGGCAGGAATCAGAACAATGAGAACAATGATCTGCTTCATCATCTGATCTTTCGGGAGTTGTTAGAGGAGTGACATAACCCAAATCAATAGCGTTTCGTTGATAGTAGTTCTCTGGTTGGCCGGGAGGTGCAAAGTGTCGTATTGGCAACCGTCGTCCCCGGCCGTAATTTAGCCCTTGGTCGCTTTTGATGTCATATCCCATGTTCTGGATGATATTCTTGGCCTGCCAACTATATCGAAAAAGTTGCCTTTTTCCATAGTCATAGTAAGCTTCCGTGTTGTGCTTGGGAGAAGTAGAGTCCAGAACGAACATTCTTTCGCCAATTCACTACAAGAAATTTGGGTTTCCATGACAAGTGTTTTGTGACAAGTGTAAAACTTGTCACTGAAAGGATATTTTTGTGACAAATAATTTTTGTTGTCACTCATAGTTTGATTCTGTAACAACAGTGGTTTTTCGTCACACAATTAAATCATTTAGTGACCATGTTTTATTGGTCGTCACTTAATGTTGTCACTGAAAAAAATTTAAGTTTTAGACTTATGTCAAAGACAAGTTATGTGTGATAAGTGAAAATACTTGTCACTTAAGGTATTTTATAGTTACAAGAAAATATTATCGTCACATAAAAGTATTAGCCACAAGATTTAAATTTTATTCATGTCACTTAAAAGTATCTTTTAGTTAGCAAATAATTCTATGCCACTCAAAAGTATTAGTCACAAAGAAGAAATTTAATTCTTGTAACAAAAACTCACTACACCAAAATGGATAATTTGTGACAGTTAGAGTTGTCCAATACCGACATATTAAAATTATCGTTGTATTTTCGATGGATCAAAATTGTTATTTATCATCATAACCTATCTTCTAAAAAACTAAATTTGAATTTGATGTACTAAAGTAGTTGTTTAATTTAAATTTTCATCCAAAATTTTGGCCAAATCCCGAGCCCGCTGGAACCTGCTCCAAAACTTCTCCAAAAAATTTCTTTTCTTCTCAACTTTTCTTCCCAAAAAAATTCCCCCCTTTTCTCAATCCCTTTTTTTACCATGGCAGTATTTGGCCGATGGATCAATTGGGAACCCATCTCCACCGCCATCAGTTAGCTATAGAGGTGCTCTGTTTCCTTGGGGTTCACCTGTCCTTCCACCGTATGCTTCATATCCTCCTCCACCGTACATCCCCGGATCGTCGTAGTACGATGTCCCTACTATCCCGCCATATTCATTCTATCGTCGAGCACTCTGCGAATCCAAAGTCGACAAGCTTCAGCTGGTCCTTCTCGTCGATGAGTATGTTACGATGGCAGATTCCTCTGAAGTGGCACATTGATATGGCCTTCATCAAAGAACTAAAGATAGTGTGGCCTTAGATTCGTAGATGGGGGGAGGAGGCGATGACCTTATGGAAGAGGTCCGGACGGCATGGCGTGGATCCAGAGGGGATGATTTGTTGGGAAAGAAGCGCGGAAACCTTTCCCCAAACCGGAGAGTACCTGCGAGAGGACCGAGCAATACAACGCACGAACCCAAAACAACCACACAAAACAATCCACGCAGACACAGAGAATTTTTGACGTGGAAAACCCTTGCGGGAAAAAACCACGGGACGATCGAAGTCCAACCCTGAGAAGCCTCCACTAATGGAATAGAAGAATTACACCCTCTACAAACTCCTCCCGATCCAAATCGGATCCCCACAACACTCAGAGATAAGAACAATGATTACAAGGCTACGAAGAGCGAGAACGACGAGTAGAGATTACCCGAACACGATCTCCTTCGAATAGCGACCTTCAATCCTCCGTCTTCTTCTCCGAAGTTGTAATGGCACTCTTGCCTCCTTCTCTCTCCAAGTTGTGTTGCCTTTGCGATAATGTTGCGTAATGAATTAGGGTTGGGAAATCCTAATATAACTCCCTAATCCCGCAGCAAACCTGAACCGTTGGATTAGATCCAGTGGTGAAAACTCACCCGAAAATCCGCTTCAGCCTCGACGACACAGAGTTCGGCCAGAACTCTGTGTCGAGCATCCAGCACCTACTCGCCAAACCCTGGAGGAGCCAGACCGAGTTCGGCCAGAACTCGGCCTGGGACCGAGTTCGGGCCGAACTCGGCAGGCCCAGGCCAGAAACTCCTTCAGGAGCAGCAGCAGCAGTAGCGACTCCGCGTCGCCTACTTCCCGAGCTTCTTCGACACACGAACGGCGCTCGTCGCACTCCGGGGTCTTCTCCACATAGGTTGGGAACCCCACCCACTCCAACATGATTCAGTACGTATATGTTGTCATCAACTTCTCATGTGTTGTTTTGATTCAAAATGTTTATTTTTAATTTTGGATTTATTTGGGAATTGTTCGATGCACGCTAGGTGTTCGACAAAAATCATGTATCAAAATGAAGAAGTTACTCCTCCTTAGAAACCAACACGAACTGTTTTAATGTATTGTCCTAGACTAGCATATTCTAAGGAGCGATAAATGAGTAATCAATGAAGGCTGACCACAAAATTTTTGAATACCGGTGAAGAATTATGAAACCCCGACAAAATATAGGCAATGGGGCTTTGCAAGTATTAGATTCTTGTACAAGAGTATTCAACTATGTATCTTGAATATATGATGGGGTTTTTTTTGAAAAAAATGTCTCAAACTTTAACAATGTACAAATGGTTCAGTTTTATGCTCTTTTGATTCATGTCATGTCCTATACTAGCTTTAATTTTGATTACATGTCATGTTCAATGGGTTTTAATTAATGTACTATATTTATCATTGAGATTTGAGACCATAGAACATTGTTGTCCAGTGATAAGCCTACAATTGAAGTGACAGTACAGTCAAGAAGATGTGGTTGATAACCAAAACATATATAAATTTAGACAACGTAGTTTTAGCTTTATTATTGATGACTCCAAATTTATAAGGAACTCTGAAGTATCAAATACTTGGAGGATTCCAGCAGTATCCATATGTACCTTAGCACGTACATACATAGACTTAAGAGAGAGAGAAATAACAAGTATGATTCTTTGATGACCAAAGAACATTGCTGTCCAATGATAAGCCTACAATTGAAGTGATAGTACAATCAAGAAGATGTAGTTGATAACCAAAACATAGATATAAATTTAGACAACTTAGTTTTAGCTTTATTCTTGAGTTTAAGTACAATTTTGATTAACGAGCTGAAGTTCTAGTTAAAAAAAAAGGTAGCTTAAGTATAAGTAACTCATATTGCATCTAAGAAAGCAATGCATGCAGCAGAAACATGTTAGACAGCACATTACTACAATTTGTATAACCATAAACTACCTTCATTGATGAGAGATCGGATCATAATTCATAAATAGTAAATTGATAAAAATGTAGCTCACTACTTATACTAAAATCATAATACCTTGAAATGTTCATACGCTACGTCCAGGCGCAAGAACCCACCATACCAGTTGGAATATTCAGATTTTTAACATATGAAACTGTTGAAAGAGAACCAAGGTTAGAGGCTGCTTTTTTGTCATGCCATTAAAAATAAGAAATTATTACCTCTCCTCTCCAAGTAACTATAGTAATACCCTGATCATGAGGTCATACTATTTGTATTTTATAATCCAAACAAGTTCCAACTATGTCAAAAAATATCTTCAAAGTACTCATGGTAATCATGATACTGTTAAACTTAAATCAGAAACTATATTCAGTAACATGTACTAATTCCTTCATATAAAGTATGAAGCAAGAACCTACTATTTCTAAGGAAGCATACTGCATCCAATTCAGAATAAATTAGCGTTTCAGATTTTAGCATAAATAACCCATCAGCTTTGAGGGGAAATGAAAATAGTATCCGATCAACACTTCATAATTTGATAAATTATACAATCTAGAGCTCCAAAAAATGCGGTGTTAGGCAGCAGATCTACCATGCCTCTGTCAATGAAATAGATTCGTTATACATCTACTGTGTACATATACATTATGTTGATTAGAACAGATGGTGTTCTTTATTTTTAAAACAACGGAGACAGTTACCAAAATGCGTACAAACCATAGAGGGGTACAACTAATTAACTCCATTTATAACACCAGTAATAGACCTATATAAAGTGAAAAATACTAAAATAGTAAGAACCGTCATTGATATCGAATACTCAGTACTTGCATTCTGTAGTTCGAAGGAAAGTCATTTAAGATTACAGAACCCAGAGCCAACAAACTAATTTGAAATATTTCAGACTCCTTTCTTTAGACACAATTCCTGAAGTAAACTTATGTTATAACTAGGCATAAGGCGTGATTCATGAACCATAAAATTAACTGAAGCAAGAATTCTGACGAAGTGAGAACCTGGACATGGCACTTAATGTACTATAAGTTATCTTTTTGTTCGTGAAGATCTTGCAATGTAGAGGTGGTGTGATTGCTTGCTGAAATGTTTTTTCTTCAAATATAAGAACAATGTTACACTTGTTACCTTTGCTTTCAAAAGAAATAACAATAACACCGAACTTGCCTGCTACTCTAAGTTATTCTCTAGTGGTTATTGCTACTCGAAAGCCACCACGTAAGAAAGGAGCATGGGAGACACATGGAAGATTTTATGTGGTGGAAGGCGATGGTCTGTAAAACTTAACCAGACCAACTATGTTTAAGATGAAACATGGTTCAGGCCCCAATGTTCTAGGCTTCTTCTTGCTTATATGTTCAGTTAATTGTTGATCATGAGATGCAAACGTACTCCTATTTTTTCACATGAGGCATTACTATAAGTGTCTTGTATACTATCTAGGTTGATAATTGTGTTGGTTTGACCCGCTTAGGAATTCACACTTTAAAACTTCTTTTGAACTTTCACCTTTTGTTGTTCAGATCCTATTATCATATTTGCAAGAAGTTTTACTTCTTTACATTTTTCAGCATAATTATTTTCTTAACATTCGATCAATCAAAGTATGCAGTGTTAACCACCATACTCATTTTAATATAAGCAACTTTAGTGGCAGATGTAGTGTTCAACAAGCACTGGGAGGATGTAAGTTCATATATAATAAATACCATTTTTTTAAAATATGCTTAATAGGAAATGTAACTTTCATGCACTCTTAAGTCCTCTGTAATGCTATGGTTTTGCAGGACCTTCCATATGATTCTACTGGAGAGTTGAAAAGACTTAGAACTTTTTGAAGATAATATAGACATATGTAAGTGGCTTGGCATAACTGTAGTTGAAGTTTGTCCTACTGAATGCTACTAACAAAGAACTTGAACCCTCCTTTACTGAGAGTTTGTACAAATGCCTTCACCACAGTATGCCAACTGAAATGATCCTTTAATAGGCCATCATAGGCAAGGTATGTGATTTCTACACTTGGAAGTTGGATCTATACATTAGAAATATTGCTTTAGATTTACGAATAAAGGCTGTTACTGTTCTAAGAAAATAATCATTAAACTATGACGTGATTCCTGTAATTAGCAACAAATTAAAGTTTATCATATATGTAGGTATATACTTTTAAGTGGCAACATATTAGAAGATGATATATTATGACAGATTATATAACCATAAGGCCTGTAGAAGTTACGTTTTTGGCAATAATAATGAACTTTTTTATAAATAAAATTTATTTCAAAAGTTTTTTCCTCTAGCCAAATGAATTATGAACTTGTATTTAGAACCATTTCATTCAAGAACTTCTCAAGAATTCATGAATTTATTTGCCATCTATTCGCAAAAGTGTCGCATCTTACCTATATTCACCCAACTGGTTAAGGTGAAATTGCAGGCTCCTTACCAGTAATGCTATTTGGCGTTCCTCTGTTTTTTTTCTATTTACAGTCTCTAGCATGCCTAGTTTCATGTTTGCTGAATAAACATAGTAAATTTGAACTTTCATAAGTCTTGTTTCTTCCAAGTTTGAGTTATTCATGAACTTTGGCTGATTTTTAAATCCATCATCTAGTCCCACTGGAGATAGGTTTTTGTTAATGTTATACAGTACATGGCTCTTAATTGAGTTGAGTGGAAGAAAAGGATTCGATTAGTCGATCCCCAAAGATGGGGATAAAGGCCTTTCTGTTCTTGTGGTAAGTCCCCTGGGAAGGCATATTTATTAAGTTGTCGTCTATGTTATTTTATTAGTTTATATGCTGTTAAGCCTTGGTCAGGAAAAACAGAAAGTGTTGTCCATGTTTGTAAGTTATCATCACCAAGTCTGCTCTAAATTTAGTTAGCATAACTAAATCTTTTGTGAGCTTGACTACATGAGGAACTTGAGCCTAACAGAACTTGAAATGGTCCTAATAATGTCATTTAACTCGCTCTGCATTACCAACCTTAAACCAAACAAAGATGCCATTGATTATTTTTTTTGTCAATCCTTTTCTCACATAAATCATTTAAAGAATGCATCAATGACAAGACAAAATCTTTCTACAATCTACATCTAGCTTCCCCCTCGTGTTAGAATAAGTAAGCACGTTATTATTCACATTTCTATTAATAGTTGTAGAGAAAATTTAAAGGATAGGATTCAAAGGAAGGCACCAACAAGAAGGTCAACAAGGATATAAGAATTTTGCTTGCCCATAACCAGGCCGTAGCACTGCCATGAATTCCATAACACCCTTCATCCATAGGAATGCTTTTTCTATATATTCTGACTATCAAATTCAATAACAACATGAAAAGATGCATAGAATTTGTGTTTTGATATTGTTAATTGTCTTCAAATTGGTATTGATGTTATTGAAACAAAATCTAGTTATCTTTTGTTGTCTGATGGTTCCATCTATTTGTTAGGTTATAAGAAATAAAGCCCTACTACTACGTACATATCTGACTCGTGAAGCAGAGGTTATGTTTCGCTCCTAAAGGTTGTTTATATCCAGTTCATAAGCATGCTACAAATTTCTCTAAACTTACATTTCTGTAGTTCAGGAAATTCAAAAGATCATAGCTTTTGAAGGAGCATTTGAGATATATTTAGCATTATTAAGGAGGAAGGAGGTTCTGATGGAGGTGTTGTTGTTCAGGTGATTTTTTTGTCCTCTATTATCCAAAAAATTTCTTCTGATAATATTATCTGCTTTTGAGTTTCAAAATTGAAACAGTACTCATTCTATTTTCTGCTTAGTCAAGGAAAGTAATCACTTCTCTATACAAAATATATTTTTGATCTTTTATTGGATACCATGCCATATTCAGAATTCACACAAAGGACATCATATTTTCATGTTATTTGATACTTAAGACATACTAATCGTATGAAATGATTTAGTATCACTAGTAGATGTTTCGATGATCCACTTGATGTACTTCTCAGTGTTATTTATTCATTTACGACTACCAGATAACCCAATGTTGCATAAATGTTGGTACTTCTACATAGGATGAAGCCATTCTGAACCTATTTAATTTATAGGTCTCTCTTCCAAGTCTTATTGATATAATGATCCATGACACATATCATCAATCAGCACCATAATGTACAAACAAATCTTTATATCTTGAAAAGTAGACCCTGACCAAGAGTCATAGGATTGTTGTTATTCAAGGTTCAGATTCTAGTAGGTTTATCCAAATATAAGGATAAGAAGACAATAATCAACTTCCTCTTTACTCCTCTGGATTTATTTCCATAGATGTACTCTTCCATAAATGATATTCTTTGCAGTTAGCTTTCACTTATTAGAGCCAATTGACATAACCTTTTATTTCAAACTATAGAATTAAGTGTGCAAAACTTAAATTTGTTGATACTTTTTCATGCCAGTTATTTAATTGGATACTTGTATTTCCTCCAAAGTAAGAATATCATGTGTATTCAGCTTGAACATTAAATATTGCACGAGATATAGCTCACTTATGCCGTTGTTGAACAGAATTGTCTACAACTGCTGAATAATCTAATTGCTAAAAATACATCTTATCCTATTGGCTCAGGTTCCTGCTAAATTTGTTTACTACATGTATGTTCAAAGGAAATTCTAAATCTGTTGTGAACTTTAACTCTCTTTTTATTTGCACTGAAGAAGAACATCCTGGACCATTTCTTAACATTAGGTGTCGATCATGGGCTTTAGTTGTGTATGATGTTTGGTAAGATAGTCCACACAAGTATATATATATATATAGATATATTATATATATATATATATATATATATATATATATATATATAAATATATATACACCCATGTCTCCAAAATAGTCTTAACACAGAATACTTGGATATGTGACACCTGTGTCAAGTTAACATGTCTCCAAAATAGTCCAACATAGAACACTTAACACATGACACACTTGCATGGCCATATTAAGTAGATGTTTATGAAATGTGTGATGATCCTTAAAACCTATATTGTATGGATACGACACAACACAGTAAGGGCACGACGAGATGGACACAACACCTATTTTGGTGTGTCCTATTGTATTTTGGTCCTTTGGAGCATAGTTTAAAGTATCGGCCGATACCAGTCCGATAGAGCCGATATCAATACGGTTTGGCATGTCCTGATTCGATACCGACCGATACCCGATACCGACATTGGGGGTCTCTTTTTCGATCAATTTGGCCAAAAAATGAAGGAAAGAGGACAAATCAAGAAGAGTTTAAAGCATAATAAGGTTGTAAAAACATATAAAATAAGAAAATTGTTTTATTGCATGTAAACCAATCGGTAAGGGTGACTACTATTTCATTTAATTTCAAAACTACTAAGAAATAACACTAGAATACTTAAAAGTTATGCCTAAATGTATAAATATATACTTTAAATGTTAATAATTTATTAATTATTATTTTTTAACAAAAAATTTGATATTTCGATCCAAAGCCGCCGATACTACCGATATTGTTGATACCAATACTTATAGGAATGGTCCGATACCGATTTCGATACCGATACTGTGAACCTTGTTGAAGTGTCCATAATGTGTCTGACATGACATGTCCAAATTTTTGTAGTGTCCATGCTCCCTAGATTTTAACCAATTGCCTCAAATATTGCTTAAAAGTTTTATGCATTTAATTTCACACAAGCTACACGTCATAGCTTTCCTTTAAAAATGTTGACATATATTTGGAATTGTGATAAGCATCGGGGACTTGATTTGAGGACTACACTCGAAGTTTTTGGAAGTTCCAATAATCTAGACCCGAGGCAACCATAAACCTGTCACTTTATTACCATGTGAGAACCATCTTAGCATTAAGAGATTAAGCTATACGAGCTACAAACTCCGGAAGTGTTCGAAAACAAGATACCATATTTTATTTATCGTAGTATATGTAAAGACACCTTACCTTTGGCTTTTGAACTAAACTGCAAACATTTGTGTTATTTTCTCTATTCTCATTGCTTCTATTGTAGAAATTCTTGACAATTTTTTTCTTGTATATTATTTACGTAATATTCTAAACAATCTCTTTATTAATTTATGCAGGTTATTAAAGATTGATCATCACCAAGACATGAGCTGCATATGCAATTGATCATCAGTTTATATTTACAGATTACTCTAGGTTTTATGTTCCAGCTACTTTGGACACTCTTTATTTTATAAGTACTCAATATTACTTCTTTCATGTTATATGTACTGAATTTTATGGAGCAATATAATTACTTTTTGAGGATTGGTATAATTACTTTTCATGTTGTTGTCTATAATTACTTCAGAGTTAGTCGCCTATATAAAGACCTTTTATAATTTGTGAAGGTTAGTTCTGGTTTACATTGGAAAGTCGATGGGGTGTTCTTGAAAGAAGAGCACAATCATGCATACCCTCTTCTTGAAGAATTGTGTGATATTGTATTGTGTGTTCTTGTGTTTTAATGTATAATGACAATGACAAAAAATAATTATTCGTGACAACATCGATTTGCCATCAAACATATAAAGTGTACACTACGGTTACAACATTTACCTTCACTAAACATATAAGTATATAGTGACAACAATGAAAGTGTTATTGCAAGCGTTTATAATGATGACATGTACTTGTCACTAAACATATACTTTTATTGTGACAATAATATAAGTGTTACTAAAATTGTTTGTGACAGCAAACGTCGTCACGAAAATATTTTTTATTTTTTGTCAAAAAAATATTTTGTTTTTAATTACAATAAATGTGATTTGTGACAATATCGTGCGTCACTTATAATATTTTTAGTGACAAATTTGTTGTCACGAAAAGTTTGCTATCACTAACAACATATTCTTGTCACAGTAGAGAACTTTCTGTGACAACGACTTTTGATCGTCACCTATACTTTTAGCTACGGAGGTATGGCTACGAAAATAAGTCGTCACTGTACTCGTCACAGAAGATGTGTTGTGACAACTTGCATAATTTCTGTGACAACTTTACATGTAACAGAAACCATATTTTCTTGTAGTGATATTCGACCGAAGATGATTAGTTCTTCACCCTCCTTTCTGGCTAGAACGATGGAGTAGTGGATATCTTTTGGGTAAACTTTTTCCTGCAGGTGAGGATCGTGACCGGCATACAGATGTGTCCTATGCCGTGCTCCAGAGCGTATATCGTATCTATGTAGTGGTTTACAGATTGATAGACATCGGAGTAATTCAAAGATAAACCTTTACTAAGAAAATATGCAAGTTCTTCTTCAGGGATAACATCATCTGCTGAAGGTACATTATTATGAGTATTGATATACTCATTGAGAAGATCATCATCTGGAAGAGGACTACAGTCTTGGCCAAGTTCACCACGTAGGATAATTCTTCAGGATTGGAAGGACGACTTCAGCAGGTTCCTTCCGAAGTGTCTTGCGGAGAGTGATGGTCAATGGTTTGACCATATTAGGGTTCTTCTTTTTGCCCAGATTGTGAGAGGCTTCGGAGTACTTTTTGGAGTAGTACATCCTTTGACTCAGATAATCAGGGGACCATCATTAGAGGACGAACTTGCTTCAGCTTTATTGTCAGCTTCGTTGCCGTCATCCTTGGGGGGCTGAGATTGGTAAAGTATCGAATCTCCATAGTAGGCTTCGATGCCCTTAAAAGGAACGACATTAGCAAACTCCGTCTTCACGATACCGTCGTTGTTGACATACTTGAAGCACTGGTGAAGTGGAAGGAACGATCATGTTCTCGTGTATCTATGGACGTTCCAACAAGACATTGTAGGATACATTGGCATCGATCACATAATAAGAAACCTTCGTTCGGAGATCACCGATCTGGCACTTGAGACGGATTTTGCCCAGCGGGTGGCTTCTTCCAGCATTGAAAGCCATGATAGTTGTATTGGTTGCAGATAGCTTGTACAGAGGGATTCCTAGAATTTGAAGCAAACTTCTAGGAATATGAGGGAGAAACCTGGATCGATGTGCATCTGATCCACCTTAATCGCCCCGATATACCCTGTATAGTACAGGGGTCTATCATGACGATTATTTTTGAGTAGCATGTCCTCTTGTGAAAAGGGAATATTGGGCACCACTTCCATAGTGCTGTGGCAGTGGGGACAGGAGACAGGGTCTTCAGCGGGGGCTTTGACTTCATCGAGATCAGAGTCGACATGTAGTAATGCCTCACTTAAGTCCTTTTGCATTTTTTGGAGAGTCGTAATAGATCGAACAGAGACAACCTGGCAGGTGTATTGGCCAGCTGTGACAGTATGTCAAAGTTGTATGGCTGATCCTCCTTCGAGAGCTGGCACCTTCAGAGACGTGTCAAATGCGTCTCTTTCTGCTTGGCTTTGTCGGTAGTTGAAGGCTTAGACGGGCCGACTTTCGAGCTTGTAGGGGCAGCAGAGCTTGAGACGGTACTACTTCTTCTTGTACGGGATCGTACATCTAAAGATAAGCCTTTCCTGATCGCATCTCGCCAGATAGAACTTTGTAGAAGGAGAAGACACCATATGGCCTGACTTGTATTTCTTGTCCTTTTTTGCTTTGGGAGATACCACCCCCTGTGTCATTTCTTACATAAGGTTCGGATGGACCCACATGATCTTACCACGTTCAGTCGTAAGTAGCACCAAGGTTGAGTTACGAGCTGGCGGTAGGTTAACGACTTCCATTATTGCCTTGGGGATCGGGATCACGCCATCTGGGACTTCTATGGGAGAAATGTCACCAAACTGAAAAGAGATCATGTTAGAAGATACGACCTTGTCTTCAGCTTCGAGGTTGATCACTTGGTTGTCGATAAGCTGTTGTATCTTCTTCTTCAAGACGATGCAGTCCTTGGAAGAATGATGCACGTACTGATGATAGAGACAGTACTTGGGATTGTTGAGTTGGTTCACCTATACAGGACGTCGTGGTGGAGTCAATGTCAGTTTATTACCCTTCATAATGTGTGAAAAATGGTAATTGCATCATCTTCGTCAAAGGAGAAGGTCTCTTTAGGCTTGTCAGAGGCGTCCTGAGAATTGGAAGCTCCCTTGGAAGTGTCGACCTTCAGGACTTCTTTCCCTTTACCCCCACGGACAGGGATAGTTTGAGGATGCTTGTACTTGTCTTCAGATTTGGGTGTTTTCAACCCAGTAGTTCCAGATTAGGAACATCATTTTTAGCAGCATCAGCGGCCCCAATAAAAGTGGGCAATGTATCATACTTATGTATACCTAGACAGAACTTTACTGTAGGAAGGAAGCTATGTCGACAAGTATCCATAAGTTCTGAGTCCGGTATGCCGAAGGGCATCTTCAACGCTAGTCGTCTAAAGCGTTCGATAAAGCAATGACAGACTCAGTCCCTCTTTGCTTGGTCTCGATAAGGGTGGACATGCTAACATTCATGCCACTCTCATAAAACTTGTTGAGAAACAACCTCTAAGTCTGTAAAAGAATTGATACAACCGTCAGACAGACTGCAGAACCATTCAAAAGCTACCCCCTGCAAGGTGCTAATAAACAGCTTTGACAAGAGCGGATCGTCCCTGGGTAAGTGTAGAGTCTGCATGTTGAAGTATGTCATGTGTTGACGAGGAGAAGTCAACCCGTCAAATGAATTTAGCGTCAGTGGCTTGTAGTTAGGAGGGCAAGTAGCATTCTCCCGTTCAGGAGGATAAGGTTGAGATATCCCTATCTTCTGAAGCTCTTTGTGGGAGATGGTGTCAAGATGGGCAACCAGAGAATCAATTGCATCCTGTTGATTGAGCAGGTGTTGGAAAACGGCTGCTGAACGGTTGTCAGACGTCGTTGGCGAAGGACCACCTCCAGCATTTATAAGATTTGGAGGAGGCATAACGGAATTATACTCCTTTTGTAGTGAAGGAGGGTTGTTGCTATGAGTCGGACTAGCATGAGCCAAGACGTTTTGTTGAGGTGGAGGAACAGCCCCAACAGCTTGGACCGTCATGATACTGGTAAGCATATCAGTGATCTTGGTAAATACTATTTCAAAACCCTCTAGCCGTTTGCTGGTCTGATCACTGACTTCTCCAGGTCTTTCTCTGTCTGCCATATATGTAAATAACATGCGAAGATGAAGAAAGGAAACAGTACAACTGGTGTTGATACTGTCTGTCTCTGAGTTGACAAGTCCCTCATCTTCACGTATGAGAGGTAGATACTCGCCCAGACTCGGAGAGATCGTCGTCCTCTGGAAGGCTACCCCCAGTTTGAAGGTCATCCTCTTCAGACTTTGAGGGAATACTACCCCCAGCTTGGGAGTCCTCATCATACAGAATCTCGCTTTTGACCGAGTACCCATATAGATTCCTTCAAATGTGACAGCCTGCTGGCTATCTGTTGGTAGACTTCTTCTCCTTCTTCTCGTAGAACTGAGAGAGAAAGTTGGGTTCGTAGTCCACCGTCTTTGATTGAGACTTCCATAAGGGGGACCCTATGAAGCCATGTTGGATGAAACACACAACGGCTTTTCATCGTCAGAGAAATGCAGCCGTCGAAACACGGACTATCTCTGAGGCACTCTTCTTTGGAGCAGCAACAGTTGATGACAATAGGTGCACGGATGTGCACCATGAATTGTAATATCCTCCTCGCTTTACGCTTATGATTTATCATGTCGCACAAGTCAGGAAGGGAGTTTTGCCTTAAGACCCATATTACATGCATCGTCGAGCTTTGCATGCGAGTTTGTAAGGAGAGTTGGTGCATCCAGACTTAGTTCACGTATAGGGGCAACCCCTACACCTAAGTTCTGTGATGTCCTTGAAGACAGCCCATATACGCGTTGGGGCCTGTCCTTTTGCTGTGGGCACATAGGACCTGAGACTGCCTTTGGGCGCATGCTTCTTGACAGCATGTCTGAGCTTCCTCGATGTGGGCATATAGTATGGATCAGTTGAGCCTGGGTGCATAGCCTTGGGTGCATGGCCCTGGATACCCAATCTGTCGAATACAGAAGCCTTCTGATTAGAGTTATGCGACCACAATCCCTTGGGCGCATAGCTTTGGGCACATGCTTGGTGGAGCAGCGTTGTTTTATTTCAGCTTCACCTCCTTCATTTTTGAGCCTCGTTGGGTTTGCCCCGAGTGTTGCACACTCCGATTCTTGGCATCGTAGTGTTTTCCTTTGCCAAGTCTCGGGTGTTGAACACTCTGTTGTTGGTTGCACAAGAGAGAAGTCGCTAGGCTAGTAGAGCCTGGAATGGTATGAGCCTTTTCATTTGGGGAGCTTCTGTGGCAGAGCCATGCGCCCATGTGACAGAGTCCCCAGTTGCATATCTGCTATGACACTGGCAGGATATGCACGGGGAGCCTTCGGAAGCCAAGTCTTGCGAGACTTGTTTGGCTTCGCTGATTTTGAGGGAGTAGAGCCGTCCCTCGAGAGCAACTCTTCGAACGCCTGCTGATCGAACTTTACGATCAGCATCTTCTGAGTGCTCCCCACTTTGTCAGTATTATATTGCGTCACCACCTTCTCGTCAGAAAAAATATAGTCTCCAGCAGAGTCGCCATTTTTGTGGACACACACAAAAAGAAGAAGAAATGCTGTCTTTTTGTAATTGGCGCAAGGTACCACAAATCGAGTACGCCTGAGAAATCTTGCGCTGAGGATCCCCGAGTACAAAAAGAAGATCTGGGGAATGGGACGATTGAGATCGAACGGCAGTTGCTCCTTTATTCTGTTGATACTCCAATTACAAAAGTGGAAGAAAACCTAAGAAAATTGCTAACTCTCAGCTCACTGGCAAGAAGTGCAGCAATTTGGCTCTTGAAAATGCTCCCGTTCTGTGTTTTGAAGAGGGATGAGACCTCTTTTATAGTAGTTCTTGAGCTGGAATGATGTTATGTGCCCACATGAGGAAACACACTGGTTTTATGTGGGTGCATGGTCCTACTTTTGGTGCATAGGATGTAGGCAATGCATGCTGCGTGGTCGTGGATTGATCGTGGTGCTGATGTGGCCGCATACTTCGGTGCACGACTGCTCGTAGAGACTGACGTGGCCGTACGCTTCGGTGCACGTTTTGATCATGGTTTTGACCGAGTTAGGGGCTATTCTAGTTTGGGCGCATAACCTGAAACAGGGCTATACGCCCCTTCTAGAGGAGCTTGTCTTGGGCGCATGGGCATATGACCTTATTGGAGCTTGGGCGCATATGACCTTGCTAGAAGCTTTGGGCGCATAAGGCTCATTGGTGATTTGGGCGCATAAGGCTCCTTGGTGAGTTGGGTGCATATGGCTCCTTGGTGAGTTGGGCGCATATACCCTGTCTACTGAAATTTTCATGCTTCTATAGCTGTTTAGCGACGTAGTTTGGCGTCGCTAATATGATATTTTGGTAGTGTTTATTATTCGGTTGGATTATTCCAAGGTTTCTGTGGATACACCATTGGTCGTGTGGAACGTGGTGCGAATTGGAGTCTCTTGACTAAAGACGTGTTTTCATTCTATAACCTCAGGCGAGTGGTCACTCGCAACCCATAACCGTAAATTAAGATCAACAAATTATACATCAGTAGTACAAATGAGATTGATTTACTTGGTAGTCTATTTAAGTGATTACTTAATTTAAAAAAAATTATAGTTTACATGCTTCGACTGTTTCATTCAAAAGTCACACACATTCATAACCTTAGGGTAACTAATCCATGCTATTTTGATGTCACCCCTAATTCTTACTTATTAGTTGAAATCATTAATAGTAACACTTTACCTGTACGTTGATCATACTTGCTTGATATCTAAAAAAATGAAAGCTGAATCTTTTATTCTTAAGGGTCACATTGTAAAACCCTAGAATTTTTGTATTATTTTTTTTTTATTTGGATTAAATAGGATTTTATGGAATTTATGAATATCTTTAAATTAAATAATTATTATTCTACCTTAGCCATCGTTGAGTTTTGGAGTACAAGATGACCAAGAATTATGGCACAGATAGTGTACACGTGTGCTTTGACTAGTGTTTTAGCCATGGTAGAGAAGGCCGAGCCATATGTGTGTTCTAACTAGAAAAACCAGGCCAAGTTGCGACTTAACCCCCACCGATGTTTTATTTATTTAATTATTAGATTATTGACTTTCTAGGAGACCCGGTTGTACCAATTTAGCCCTGACTTGACCCGAACCAAATCCAAATCTAAATAGACATGCAGTACTCTTAAATACCATTATGTTGATATATTTTGTATATATTTTATTAATATTAATATTTTCAATTTTGGAAAGTTTTATTTATAGAAAGTGTCTACGTGTAATCCTAGTTGGCATTAGTTTATATTTGACACAAAGTCCAACCCAATCCTAAGTAGGCATGTTGGGCATTAATAAATATTAATAAATACATATATTTTGTATTTAATTCCGATTTTGGAATGTATTTATATAGATAAATTTAATTAGCCTATATTAGGAAAGACCTTTTTAATCCTCAATCCAATCAATTAGACAATTCACCAAACAACCAAACCATGCCAAGTGGAACCTCACCATGGAGTATTCGGCCAAGCAAACCCCTCAATGCCCAACATCTCATAGGAATAGGATTCCCACTCCTTTACATGTTTGCAACCCAAAAGGCCCATATATGTATATCAACTTAACCCAAACCCTAACCCTAACTTAATTCTTCCTTATCTCCCTCCCCATAGCTGACCAACCCTCTCCCTCTCCAAATTTTGGCAGCACCTCTCCTCCATAGCCCTCTATACATCATCTTCTCCATTGTACATCTCTCCATCCTTAACAAAAATTCATCTCGTCCATCATACATCTACCCAACCACTCAAAACAAACCCTAAAAACTCCATTCTCCATCCAACCATCTATAGCCATTGACAACCCTTTCAAACTCACCAAAAGAAGATTAGCAAGCAAAGATAGCAAGAAAGGTTGGAGCTTTGGCAAGGAGAAGTCTTCACAACCTCTCTAGCAAGGACTTTTGGTAAGAAACCCTAATTTTTTTCATCTCAAACCCTTACTAAATTTTTTTAGAAAATATGTTATTAAATCTGTAGAAATCATATTTTTATGGCTTTTGCTATGTATAATCATCTATAAAAGTTTTATGATTTATAGTCGTAATATTCATGTTTCAGTAGGATCAAATTAACCCCGTTGTGTAAGTTATTGGTGGTTTTTTTAAAACTAAAATTTATGTGTGTTCATATATACAAATTAGGATTTTTTAAGTATTTTTCCACGAATTTAGCAACTCAAATCTGGTCGAGAAAATTATAGGTCAAAACTAGCTATTTTTGGGTAACTTGCTGACCTAGAATGTCCCAAACTTGTAGCATAACTTAACCCTTGTACCCATGAGGATATTCTTTGAAATAAGGTATTTAAATTCTGTTTAAAATATTATTTGGTTATTTTAGCTATTTTGAGTAATTGGCCATGTTCATGACGAGGGTATATATCTTGATTCGTTTGCACCCGTGAGTCCACACTTGGGACGAGGGTATTTATCTTGATTCGTTTGTACCCATGAGTCCACACTCGGGACGAGGGTATTTATCTTGATTCGTTTGTGCCAGAGAGTCCACACTCGGGACGAAGGTGTTATCTTGATTCGTTTGTGCCAGAGAGTCCATATACGGGACTAGGTGTTCTCGTGAACTAACCTGCGAGTCCATATTCGGGGCGAGGGCTAGTGATAAGTGCAAACCTACGAGTCCACTCGGGACGAAGGTTTGGAATTCCATTGATAACTTGTTTACTTGTTCGTCCAGCAGTTCATTTATGCGTAGTTGTTTTCGTATCCGTGTCATAGTCACTTGTCAGTAGCCACTTGTCAGTTTCTGTCTCGTTCCTTGTTTATATCCTGTTTATACTTATGCATGATAGAACTGTTAGATAGGCATGTTTTTATGTATCTTGCTATGTCCTCTGAGGACCTGATGATCTCTTCAGGTTTAGCGATTGCATGGAGATAGTTAGCAAAGTAGGATGGTAGATGATTATGACTTACAGGATGCAGGTATTGTTATTACGTTTAATATCCGCTCGTGCTTTCATTCTTTATCATGATATACTCTGCTTGTTGGACTTTACAGACTCATAATATTCTTCGAGTCTAATCGGACATGTATGCTAGTGGGCTACAGACCACGACTCATAGTGTTCATTCATGTTTTATATTGTTATTGTGAATTGAGATATAGTTTTGCCATGCCATGATTAAACACATTACCATAGTCCAGACAGCGTTTACTGTAACACCCTATTTTCCGAAATTGGGATTTTTGAAAAATTTATTATTTTTATTATTTATTAATGGTTTTAGGCATAATTGATTTTGGTGATTTCTAGTGTAATTAAAAACTATTTTCTAAGTCACGACTTATGACTTTGTGATTTTACTAGTATAATCCTAGTGTAAACCCTAGTTATTCCTTAACCTAGAAGTTGCCATGACCATGTGAGCCTAGCCATAGGCTTAGAACATCAAATTAGGGCTTTTTAGCCTAAAGGGTATTTGGTAATTTTCTAGGATTTATTTGGAATTATTGTATTTATGTGTTTTTATATTGTTTAATTATTGTTAAGTGTCATGAGAGCCCCTAACCAAGTTTAGCCTAATCTAGAGATTAGTTACTAACCTAGAATGCTAAGGGGATAGATATTTACATTGGTTAAAGTAGGGAAAATATCTTAATATTACCTTAGTAGATATTTTCCCAAAACCCTCAAAATATCCATGCTTTTGGCACCAAAGTCCTTCCCTTAGCTTGGAAGAAATCCAAGGACCCCCCCCCTTGCCATGGCCGGCCAAGGGCACCCCCTACTACCCCCCTTCCCATATTAACCTATCATTTCATTCATGATCAATTTACATGAATTTTAAACCTAGAAATTATATTTCCTTCACAAGACCATAACTTGATCATTCTTGAGCCAAATCACCTCTAGTTTCTTGCATTGGACTCCCCTACACTAGAGGATATAGTTAGGGCCTGCTATCAAGGATTTGTGGAGCTTTGGGCATCACTAAGAGAAGTGGACACCCCCTATTCTAGGCTTTTTTATTGTTTGCACTCATAGGTAAATGTCCTCAAACCTAGTTAATATTCTGTTTCCTTCATAATTGCATGCATATAGGTATACCCCAACTGTAGGTCAAGTTTGGTAGAAAATAGATTTGGTTGGATCCGTATCTGACACGTATCCTAGACTATTAACCCTTGTTTGGTGAAATGCCTCAAAGAAATGGTTTTTGTGTTTTTGCAAAACAATTTACATATTCATGTAGCCCTAGACTTGTAGGTTACATACCTAGTTGACTGAGCACGTTTCTGTGCTGTGTCCGTGTCCAAAACAGACACGAACTCGCAGCACGAGGCCACGCGTGCGTGCCCTGCTACCACGCCATTCATGCTCACTGCACAAAGCACTAGGACACGTGAAAATTGGCATGGACACGGGGGCATATCTGCGAACATGCCCCCAAAGTTTCACAGTGTCTCATTTGTATCGGACACGCAATCACCCACGCACTGGACACCTACACGCACGTTCAGTCGAATTTTCAACTAGGACACGAGCCTGTGTCCCACGCACACGAGTCTTGGACACGTATCAAT